>JAUOBV010223825.1:0-11721 GCA_032360425.1 Rubia occidens
TGACTCGATTGAAAAGGTGAAGGCGGATAGTAATACCGAAGTATTCTAACTCTCGGACCCTTCGACGACCTTTGACTTAAGATTCAACCTTCCTGCTAAGAAAGATCAAACAAAAACAGTTAGAATAAGACACGAATGAGTTTATAAATTAATGACAAAATTTCCAAAATAAGAAAACTAGCAAAACTCGAAAACCCCTGATGGTTTTTACGTCCGAGAATCTTTTGTTTTGCTCTGATACCAACTGGTATGAATCTCCTTACGAAGACTCTGGTTTTCAGAAAATCAGATCTTTATTTATTTTGAGATTTTTGCCCAACTCAAAATAAGTGCACAAATTGCAGTGTCTAGCCCGTAGGGTACACTCAACTCGACTTATAAGCATCTAGCTCGCAGGGTACACTTACAAGGTTTCTCTATAAATGTCTAGCCCGCAGGGCACTAATATAAAGGATATTGAATTTTAAATAGCCCGCATGTTTAAGTAGCAATGAAGATATTGAGAATATCTCAAAAGTCTGAATATAATTGATAAAAGTTGTGTGTAAATCTCGGCCATTCATCTCTTTAAATAGAGGAGAATTTCGGCTTCGTGGAAACCTAATCACAATCTGAATCTGAATCAATCTCATGGGAGCTTAAGGAAGCTAAAACCATATCTAACTAAAATACCAAAAATCAAATCCTGCAGCCTTATTCTCGGCCGAACCTGTCTAAAATTAGACTGGAAAGATATTACCTTATCTCATCTTACCAAATCTAATTCTAATCAGAATAAAGCTAAATAAACTAACCCCTAATGGACTGTATATTTTCGAGTTGTCTCCTAAGGCCCACATGGCCGAGAATACTCAGTCCAAAAACAAAATAAATATTTTACGATGATCACACTACCTCATTAAAAAATTGAATGGGAAAAAGAGTATAGTGTTCTTCATAATGTCTTCAATTAATCAACAACCTTGAATAAGTAATCCAAGTACTTGCCGACTTCTTCTTGAGTTCTTCATCATGAAGACGATCAATCAAACCATTCAATGCTTCATCTCTAAGCTTCATTCTAGACCTTGTCATAGGTCCACCCATGTTACTTAGAGGATCACGAACATAGCCTTTGAATGTTTGATCAAGTCGTGGAATGTCTTCATTTATGGTGGTAGGTGTACCCTGATCTCCATCAGTGATGTTTGTCCTGGAGAAATATAAGTTAAAAAAAATATCCAGATTAGCCTTCTATAAGAATCGGGATCATGGATCAAAGGGGATGAATCATCCTGACCTTGCTAGGATGCTTGGAGAGAAGTTGGGGCAGCTTTGCAATTTGTTTAGTTTAGATCCTTCAAGATATCAGTGATAAACTAGGTTTGGCTGAGGAACATTCCATCAACAGATTTGGCAATCTCAATTCCTAGGAAGTATTTGACATGGCCTAGATCTTTGATGATAAAATGCGGGTGAAAATATTCCTTAAGCTAAAAAATCTCAACCTTTAAAGTACAAGCAATCAAGACACAATCCACATACAAAAACATCACCGAAAAGTACTTGTTAGTAAGTAACAAACAAGCAATGATCCTGTTTAGATTGTTGTGAGCCAAAAAAATCAAAATCTTTGAAAACTAAGCATTCAATTCCGCTTGAAGCCAAACAAAATCAAATTCTTTGAAAATTAAGAATTCAATTCCCTTGAAGCCTGTTTGAGCCCATATAAATATTTCCTCAACATGCAAACTAGATTAGGCTATTCTTTAGTGTAACCCTGAGGTGGAATTATGTAAAGTTTCTCACTGATGTAGTCATGAAGGAAGACATTACTCACATCAATTTGATGTAGATTCAATCCTTGTAAAGTTATAATGAAAAGTGACAACCTAACTATCACCTGTTTAGCCACATGAGAGAAAGAGTCAAAGTAATCAATACCTTCAATCTATGAAAACCCCTTCGCAACAAGCCTTGCCTTGTATCTTTCCACAGATTCATCAATATTAGATTTTCCTTAAAAACCCTTTTATATCCAACGAGCTTCTTTCCTAGAGGCAAAGAAACTAGATCTTAAGTATGGTTAGTATTAAGGGCATCTAATTCATATTGCATTTTCTCCACTCATTGTTGATCACTGTAACCCAACTTATAAGTGCATGGTTCATGGATTCTTGCAAATTTGCAACAATGATCGTATGAAGGGCAGAGAAAACAAGCAGACTAAGATCGGATGAATGTACGTAGCTAACTACAAAGTCAAAGTGAGGAAGATGTGAATCTAAAGGTTGAATGGAAGAAGGATATGAATGTTTAGGGTAGGAGTAATGGATATTCAAAAACCGAGGATTAGGAAATATGGTGTTTGGGGTGGAAGTGATGGAATTTATGTGATAATCAACAAAAATGGTGGGAAGTGGATGATAGATTTGATCTGTAGGATAATATTTGGCAAGTATATATGTGAGACTTAATGGAATTCAAATAAGGGAAAATATCATCATGAAAAACTATTATGATAAGTTGGATATCCAAAAAAATATGAATTATCCCCAAAGGACATGACCGTTGATGAATTATCCCCAAAGAAGAGAATAAAAGAAGGCAATTTTTATTCACAAATCCAGTTCCATCGTCATTCCTAATCACTCTAACTCTTTTACTGAATTTGAGTATGTATCATGATAAGGAATTCTTTGAAGATGCTATGAACTATATTTTTAGTTTTAAGCAAGAATGTTCAGGTAGATCTACTGTAATTATAAATAGTGGTTATAAAGAATTGAGCACCAATGTGTGTTTTGACCTTAAAAGGTCCCCATACTTCTATGTGAACTATATCAAATATGGAAGAACGAATTAAGAATGGAATTTTTTGTTACTTTGGCAAGATATCAGTGACATACTTGGTTTGGCTAAGGAATATTCCATCAACAGATCTGGAAATCTTAATCCTCATAAAGCATATGTTAGCTCTTTGATGGTAAAACCCTGGTGAACATATGCCTATTAAGAATACGAATCCCACGAGGTATCTATTAGCACGAAATAATGGATAACAAAGACAAAGTAAAGAAAATAAAGGAAATAATGAACACAAGGATTTATGTGGTTCGGTCAAATTGACCTACATCCACGACCTGAGGAGACCAGAAACTTCACTATATGTGGGGAGAGTATGACAAGGCTTTGCCTACCACCTATGAAGAAATTATGTGGAAAAATAAAGTATTAGGGGGCTTTGTCTTATTTCTAACTCTTGCACTCTGACTATCACAGTGAATGGTAGTAACCCTTTGTTGTAGAGTTAATTCCCCAGAAAGACCTCTCAACCATAAAGCTTCTTTGATAGCCTCTGTGATGGCCATATATTCTGCCTCAGTAGTAGATAAATCAACTACATATTGTAGAGTAGCTTTCCAGCTAATTGCACAACCTCCAATGCAAAATGCATAACCTGTAAGTGACCCGCACTTATCAACATCTCCGGAAAAGTCTAAATCTACAAAACCAACAAAAGTGTTGTTGGTTCTACCAAACTCCAAACACATGTTCGAAGTACCCTTTAAGTATCTAAGAATCCACTTCATAGCCTGCCAATGTGCTTTTCCCGGATTGTCCATATACCTACTAACAGCACTAACAGCCTGTGAGATATCAGGAGGAGTACAAACCATTACATACATTATACTCCCAACTGCATTTAAATAAGGAACTCTAGCCATATAATCTTTTTCTTCCTATGTTTTTGGTGATTGGGCAGCAGATAGCCTGAAATGGCTACCAATAGGAGTGCTAACTGGTTTGGCATCATGCATGCCAAATCTCTCAAAACTTTCTTAAGGTAACTTTCCTAGGTCTGGTACAACTTTCCAAATCCTCGATCTCTTCTTATCTTCACTATTCAACAAGGCCTTCAACTTATTAATTTCTGCAAGATTCTTAGCTGCAATGAGCATGTCATCAACATATACTAGAAAATAAATAAATGAGTCATCTTGTAACTTACGAAAGTAAACACAACTATCATACATGCTCCTGGAGAAACCATGACCTAACATAAATGAATTAAACCTCTTATACCATTGTCTTGCAGACTGCTTTAATCCATACAAATATTCTTCATCAAGCAAACCCGGTCTTCTTTACCTTCAACTTCAAAACCTTTAGGTTGACTCATATATATATGGCCATGTAATTTTCCATGCAAGAAAGCTATCTTGACATCCAAATGTTCTAACTCTAAATTAAATATAGCAACCAATGTAAGCAATACACGAATAGAGCTATGTTTCACAGTAGGTGAGAAAAAATCATTAAAATCAACACCTTGTACTAACTCTAGTCCTTTGCAACCAATCGTGTTTTGTAGCTTGCATCAACACCCGAAGTATCTTCCTTTCTTTTGAAAACCCATTTGCAACCGACAATTTTCTTTCCCTTTGGTGGCATCAAAAGATCCCATGTTCCATTCTCGTGTAGAGATTCTATCTCTTCATTCATAGCCACCAACCATTCTATGTGGAAAGTTCCTCGTCTCCACCTGTTTCATGTACCACTGATAAAGCATATGCAACCAAATTTGCATACCTCAAAGGTGGTTGAATGTCTCGTCTCGGTCTATCTCAAGAAATGGAATAATCCTCATCTCCTGGTTGATCTTCAACAAGTTCATGATCAGGTTCTTCAACCTCTTCTTGGGTTGGATTTCTCCCCGAAGACCACTGATATCTAACTCCACCTGCTTTTTTGCGCTACCTCTTTCTTTTAATCACATGGATTATAATAATCTTTTCCAGGGTGTAACATATAAGATTCATCAAATGTAACATCTCTACTAATTACAAATTTGGGTGATTTTGGATCAAGATACCACAATCTATATCCTTTCACCCCTGACGCATAACTGAGGAAAATACATTTCTTAGCTCTAGGCTCTAGCTTTCCCTCATTAAAATTCATATATGATGGGCACCCAAATATTCTTAAATTAGTAATCATCAAGAGTACCTGACCAAACTTCCTTCGGAGTCTTGAAGTCAAGAGCTGCACATGGAGAGCGGTTGACGATGTGACGAGCCATAGAGATGGCTTCAGCCCAAAAGTCTAATGTCAACTTGGCATTTGAGATCATGCACCGAGCTCTTTCTAAAAGAGTAAGATTCATCCGCTCTGCTCTACCCCTATGTTGAGGCATCTTTCTAAGAGTGCGATGTCGGGTTATTCCTTCATTCTTGTAGACCTCATTGAATTCATTTCAACAAAATTCCAAACCATTATTTATCCTCAGACGATTAATTTATTTTCCTGTCTGTTTTTCAATCAAGGGCTTCCATTGTTTAAATGTTAAGAAAACATCACTTTTAGGCTTCAAAAAATATACCCAAACTTTTCTTGAATATTCATCAATAAAAGTAAGCATATATTTTGTGTCACCCTCAGAAGAAACACGGGAGGGCCCCCAAAGATAAGAATGAATGTAACCAAAGTACCTTTTGTTTTATGAACTGCAGGTGAATGAAAGCTAACACTTTTCTGCTTTAAAAAAATATAGTGTTCACAAAAGTCCGACTTACCAGTACTTTGACCACAAAGTATACCTCTTTTTCTTAACAGTGTTAAGCCTTTCTCTCCCATATGTCCCTACCGCATATGCCACACTTTGGTGATATCTTTATGTGAGGAAGTTGAGATGGCCACTGCTCTAGTAACTGTAGATCCCTGCAAAACATACAAAGTTCCAACTCTGCAAGCCTTCATTAGCACAAGAGTACCTTTACAGATATATCTGTACCCGAGAGCATTAATAGTGCCAAGAGAGATGAGATTTTTCTTCAAGTCAGGAACATGCCTAACATTAGTGAGTGTCCTAATAACACCATCATACATTTTGATTTGAATTGTTCCCCTACCAATAACCTTAAATGGAGCATTATTACCCATTAAAACAATTCCACCATCCCATTCTTCATAAGTGGAAAAACACTCCTTATCATAACTCATGTGGTAAGAACAACCTGAATATAAGAGTAATTCACTTGAAGACTTTGATTTAATATCCATGGCCACAAATATGATTCCATCACTCTCATCTTCTGCTACCCAGTCAGCCTTAATGTGCCCCTTTCTTGCAATAGTTGCAAATTTTATTTTTGTATCTATACTTCGACCTCCCTTTAGATCTACCCCCTTCGGAATCTCCATTTTCACCTCTACTCCTAAAAAAACCCTCAACATGAGTTCCACTCGATTCATCCGTAATGACTTGAAAATACTTAAAGGACGGGGGAAGGGAACATAACAATAAATTGGCTTGATCTTCTTCATCATCTTTAGCATCTACATTCTCCAAATCCAAAATGATGGAATCAAATTTATCAAGATGTGAGAGTATAGATGTACCTTCTGCCATTTTCAACATGTACAACTTCTGTTTCAAATTGAGGCGATTCTCCATTGTCTTCTCCATGTATATAGATTTCAACTGATCCCACATACTTTTGGCAGTTCTCTCACTAGCAACTTCCTGAAAAACCTCGTTAGAGAGATTTAAAATAATGATTGATCTTGCCTTCTTGTCTAGATCACCAAAATCTTCCGGCGACATGTCCGTTGGCCTTTCCTCCACTCATTAAAGGGCTAGCTTGCATCCATCCTAGATTAGGATGGCTTCCATCTTGAGTTTCCACATACCAAAGTTTATACTCTTGTATGACTTTTCAATAGAAGTCATTGTTACTGTCATGGTGGCTAATAGATAAAAAAGAGATATGGCTCTGATACCAATTTGTTAAGAATAAGAATCACACGAGATATCTATTAGCCCGAAAAGATGAATAACAAAGACAACGTAAAGAAAATAAAGGAAATAATGAACACAAGGATTTACGTGGTTTGGTCAAATTGACCTACATCCACAGGTGGAGGAGAATGAAAACTTCACTAAATGTGGAGAAAGTATTACATGGCTTTACCTAGCACCTGTGAAGGAATTATGTGGCAAAATAAATAAGGGGGACTTTGGCTTCTACAACTAAAGAAGGATAGTTAAAGGGAGAAGAAAGGAAGTAGCAATGGAATGATATGCTTGAGGTGTGTTCAAACTACTAATTTCACCCCTATTTATACTACTCCAAGTTCATCAATGGCCAAGAACTTTCAAATAAAACTAATCCCAAAATCCTAAGAAATCTTCCTTCTTACTTCAAGCATTGATTGTGAACATTGAGTCCAAATGATTTTCACCAAAAAACCATGATAGTTGAACCCCAATAGTCAAAGAAATAATGCTTCAACTTGCTAAAAAGATGATGAGAATAGTGTTGCAATTTAATTCTTTGCATGCATAGATTTGCTATCCTCCAAAGAAATGAATGTTCATGGACAATTTGGGTGAAAACCATTAATTCTTCACAATGCATTTAGCCTAGAAATCTCAGCCTCTAAAATACTAGCAACTAAGACAAAATCTGCATACAAAATCGGCACCAGAAAGGACTTGTTAGTATGTTAACAAACAAACAATTATCATGTTTATATGTTTATAAGCCAAAGAAATTCAAAATATTTGAAAATTCAGAATTCAATTCCATTGATTCCTGTTTTAGCCCATTTAGAGATTTCCTCAGCCTGCAAAATTGATTAGGTTGTGCTTCAGTGTAATCTTGAGGTGGAATCACATAAAGTTTCTCACTGATATAGTCATAAATGAAGGCATGGTTCACATCAATTTGAAATAGATTCCATCCCTGTGAAACTGTAATGCCAAACAATAGCCTAATTGTCACGTGTTTAGCCACATTAGAGAAAGAGTCAAAGTAATCAACACTTTCAATATGTGAAAACTCCTGGGCAACCAGCCTTGCCTTATATCTTTCCACAGATAAATTTTCATTACACTTGACCTTTAAAACCCTTTTACACCCAATGGGCTTATTTTTGGGGGGAAAGAAACTAGGTCCTACATATGGTTAGCATAAAGGAAATCTAATTCTTATTGCACTGCCTTCACTCACTGTTGATCACTGCAACCTTTTTTTTGGGATAATTATAAGGGTTTATTCATGGCTCCCTCCGCCTTTATAACAAACTTAACTGGACAAGGAGAAGTAGCTTGAATCCATGTTAGCGCCGAGAATACATATTCGACTAGTTGCTAAAAATAAGAATTTCCATGCTTAAACAGATTGTCTAAAGATTAAAACCCTTAATTTAAAGATCAAAATGAACACTAGTGATTAGTTCTTGAGTTTTGAAGTCTGAGTGATTTCCCCATTTTACTGTAGCATACATACCGAGCAAAATTCATAACAAGAGTTTCAGATCATGAAGAGGTGAAAGTCTCGCGAAACTAAGAGTTGCAAGACCTAAGCATAAATCTCAGTGTTGAACCTTTCGTTTTCTGGTATTGTTCTTGTGTCTAGCTCGTTATTGTTCATCAACCACCAGTTGTAGTTTTGGAATCTGTTCCTATTGGAAAATGATTGTAAAAAAAAGTTGAATTTTGTCAACTTTCAGGCTTCGTTTTTAGTTGGGCTCGAACTCAATTAGGGCCAGTGGGTGTCTTTTTTGGATTTTCTCAATGAGTACTATAAAATCAGCTGTTTAAGCTCTCAAAATGGATAAAGGGTGAATAAGATATGGATGTTCAAAGAGTCACTCTTGGAATGCAGCAGAAATACATTTGCATGGAATGAGTTTTCTATAGTTTTTTACTGTCCAAAATGAGTATTGATCGTGTGGAAGTCTCTAGAAAGCCTCAACCACGTAACAATGATTCATGGAATCACGTGTGGAATCTTCATATGATATTTAAACGCACGGTTAATCATGATAAGGATTATGTGAGATATTCTTATTGTTCCAGAATCTATTCGAATATTTGAAAAATATTTGGTGTTTGGAGAATATTTCTATTATTACGGAAATCATATCTTTCACCATATCTTTCCATAGGGTCTCTTAGAATACTATAAATAGATCCTCCATGTCAGACTGAAAGCTCGCACCATTCTCAAGTTCGTCATTTCTTCTAAATTTGAGTCTTTTCTTCTTTCTTTCTCGGTGATAGTCCTTCGGGCTTTGTGTGAATTCGAGGTAATTTTTACTGGTTAATTATTACCTTCGATGGTTTTATCCTAGTGAACGATTTTCACGACGGGACTCCTTCATTTTAAGGGGAGAGAGTTTACTCATGACTCCATCAATATGTGATTGTTAGAAACTTGATTAATAATTGTATTTTAAGCTTTCCAATTGTACGCATGAATAATTAATAAATTTTATTATTCTTGCTTACATTAAATTGTTCGTGTAATTTTGTTATTTAATTTCCACACGTTTTATCAATAAATGTTCAACAGTTTTGAAACGAGTGATATTTTGTTGAGTTATATTGATTCAATTTAGACGAAAATTATTTTGAAGTTACACGTTGTCAAATGCCTATGCCGATCAAATGTGCATTCTATTTCATAAATATTTTGGATGCGTGACGAAGTTTTATACTAGTTTCACTATTGCATGAATTTGTATGAGTATATTTGTATGTTTAAATTTCATGCCAATTTTGAATGAATTTGCATGTCGTAATATTCTGATTGTATGTTGTATATATACCGTATGTCCTATGCCTATTTTTGAAGAAAAGTATTACGAAAGTGTTGAATATTTTGGATATAAAATTATAACTATTATATGTCTAGTTTGGATATGGGAAATATAGGTCTATACAATTACTGCATATATGCAGTAGTACTCCGTCGTATGCGAATTATATGCCTATTTTGGAAGAAATGTATTACGAAGGTGCATATTGAATATTTTGTATTCATGTCCATATTGAATATTTTGTATATGGACTTATAAATATTATATGTCTAGTTTGAAAATGAAAATTATATGCCACAATATGCAATGAATGCCGTGCGGATTATATGTCTTGGAAATGCAAATTATATGCCAATATATGTAATGCATGTGATTATATGCCTTTTTTGGAAGAATCACATGTGGTATAGTTCGTGATTAATTAGAATTTGCATGCTAGTATTATCGAGAAAATTAAAATTAAAAATAAATCGCATGACTGCAAAATGTATGAGTTATGTTTTTTTCCCGAGAAGTGCATGCTAAATTATTAATTTGAAAAAAATTTAAGTTACAAAATAACATGCTTTAATTTCATATGGAATTATATTCAAATTCTGCTTTTATTTCTCATGGAAATTTAATTTGAACACATTGTTGGAATTTCCGAGAAATTCATTGGGTTTTGGTTGTTTACAACAGAACCATGTCGAGCGATGACGTTTCTCAGACTACCCCTGAGGTGATGCTTTTCGTGACTGTTCAGGCTAAGATTAGCTCCGAGGCGGAAACTCTTATGGTTGTTCCTCATGCTGAGAAACCTGAGAAGTTTAATAATGGTATGACTTAAAGATGTGGCAACAGAAAAAGCTCTTTTACTTGTCCACTATGGGTTTGGAATGCTATGTTCACGAAGATCGTCCAGTTATGGATGAGAAAAATACTGTGGAAGTCCAAAATGTTGGAGCGGAATGAAACTCTAAGGAGTATGTCTCTCGCAACCTTATTTTAATAGCCTTCACGATGCCATTTGGAGTGTGTATCAAGTGAAGGAGCCTTCAAAAGTGTTGTGGAAAACTCTTGACCAAGTGTATAGGAGTGAGGAAGTTGGATCGAAGATGTGGGTAGTTGGCAAGTTGTTGATTCCAAGTCTGTGGTCAGTCAAGCTCAAGATCTTCAAATGATGATTAATGAACTGATAGCCAAGAAAATGATGATAAGAGAGACTTTCAAAGTCTATTGCATCATCGATAAGTAGCCTCCAAGTTGGAAGGACTTCAAAATTTATCTGAAACACAAGCAAAAGGCGATAACCCTGGAGGATCTAGTCCAAAAGCTTCATGTTGAAGAGGATAACCGCAACTCTGAGAAAGGGATCAATGGGTTCGTGCCTGTGGCAAGAGCCAATCTTGTGGACACTGGTGGAAGCTCCAAGTCGAAGAAGCTCATGGCAAAGAAAGGATCCAAGTTGGGAGCTAAAAATGGAGTTTCGAAGAAGTCGATGTTCACTGGTAAGTGCTATAACTGCAACACCGTTGGCCAAAAGTCCTTCGAGTGTAGAAAGCCAAAGAATGCTAAGTACCAGGCCAATATGGTTGATGATCTTGCACGTGATTTTGATGGCATCGATGTGTATGGTATAATTTATGTAGTCAACATGGTGGACTCCAATTCAAAGGAATTGTGGATTAACATTGGTTCTACAAAACACATCTGGTATGTCAAGGAAGTGTTCCCAAACTTCAAGGCAATTGAAGATGGCAAAAACATCTACATGGGTAACTTTGCAACTTCCAAGGTGAAAGGTCATTGCACTATGGTGCTGAAGATGGCGTCTGGGAAAGAATTGACCTTGAAAAATATTTTGTATGTGGCAGACATTCGCAAGAACCTCGTGTCTGATTCTGTGCTGATCAAGCATGGTTTTAGGCTAGTGTTTAAGTCTAATAAGCTAGTCTTTTCTAAGAAAGGTATGTTTGTAGGGAAAGGTTATTAGCTAGATGGTAAGTTCAAGTTGAACACCATGGTTGTACCTCCTAAGAAAGATGAAATGAATGCTTCTTCTGCTTACATGATTGAGTCTTCCAAACTGTGGCATGGTAGACTAGGACACGTTAATTATGATTCGATAAGGAGATTAATTAACATGGA
>JAUOBV010223931.1:0-11720 GCA_032360425.1 Rubia occidens
GATCCTTAACGTCCGACACTCTTTGGACGTGATGCAAACTGAAAAGAATGTATGTGATAGTTTGGTTGGTACTTTGATAAATATCCCGGACAATACAAAGGATGGAGTGAAGTCAAGGCACTACAAAAAAAATGACCTATTACTTTTCCCCTTTGACCTCAGTTTTTTGCTTAAGTGAAATAATCAAAGTAAAAAGTTCTTTCCCCTTGGTTATTTTTTTTCAAATTAAATGATATTTTTTACCTCGGTTAAAAATAAATGAGGTAAATAATATTTTTTACCGCAATTGTTATATTAACCTAAGTTCAAGGTTAAAAATTTAAGTAAATAATCTTACCAAATAGATTGTAACGTCGAATATGATGTTTAAAAAGGCCAGCCGAAATTGCATTATATGTCATTTTCACCGTCATGTGATGTGATGGATGACCGACATTGTAGTTTGGTAAAACATAGAATTTTCAAAGGCTAAAGTTGAAAAATATGGACTTTGATCTACTAAAGTATTTATTCAATGGTTGTTAAAATAATTGTATAAAATGGTGTTGAATAGTACGGTTAAAAATGGTTCTTAAAATTATGCACATATCAAATCGCACATACTATCAATTATATATTGTTCAAATATGGTAGTTAAATTATTAGAAAAATAGTAGTCATGAAAATATCCTTAAAATTAGTACATAAAGTCGAATAAGAATTGTCTTAGTTCCAACTGAACATAAATAGCAATAATCTCAATTAGCTCGCATTATGATGACTTTGAAGACAATCAAGCCCCCAGCTTCTATGACCTTGAAGAACAAGGTGTCCCCAATACATAGGTGGTTGTGGGAAAGGAACTCACCAAAACCCTTTAGGAACAGGGCCTTGATGCCCCCTCCCCCACCGAGTAGTTCATGTGCCACACTGTCCCATAACACCTCAGCACAACGGGGGTATTGTCATTTGGTAGGAGTGGTACAATGTACCTCAGAGTGTATTAAATTCAAAAAAAAATATTGCTTAGAAATATAAATATATATGTGTGTGTGCGCGCGCGCAATTAACAACAAATAATATTAATTTCAAATGAAATAATTACATGTATTTGATTATTAGCTACATTTAGGCCTTACCAAAGTTTGGTTTTTCTGATTGGGCAATCAATAGCCACTGTGTGATATTCAGGGTAAAAAACAAGAGGCTCTGGATTGCTCTGTTGTGCGGAGAAATGTATGAAAACAAAAAATAATAATTATGATAAAGTGTGAAAATGCATTAGTATATATATATGTATAATGGTAAAAGACCTTGAAAATGGAAGACTTGAGGATTCTCCTCCGGCCATTAGTCCTGAATATATAATAAAAATGTTTAGGGAAAACTTGCCAAGGAAACGCATTGTGCGACGTCGGCCATGCGTCGTAGGTACATGTCAATCCAAAATAGTGGCTCGGTCGACATGTACCGACGGCATCGCTTTATAGTCGAACAAACTGAACACTTGAGCGACACAGAAATGAAGCCGCATATACAAATTTAAAGTAAACTACAATGCCTATATGCGATTTCGGTAGCAAATAGGTTTTAGCGATGGTTAAACTGTCATAGGTGCGACGTCTCAAACGGAAGAACATATTATTAGAACTAAGAATGAATGACATCCCACACCATTTGGATAGACGGAATAGTAACCGATTTGGTACCGATGTAGCATGCATCAAAAGCAGCTATGGCAAAAAACACATAAACCCAGAAAAATTGTGCTTTAACAACAGAAAATTACAAAAACAAGTCTGATTTGCACCTAAAACCAATGCATTTGACACGTTTATTAGTATGCTTTGGTTAGTTGATTACTAGTTTTAATTATATTTATATTACAGAGGGTTTATATATCCATTGTTGGTATTCTTTTCTAAATTTCTAGTTTTTTACATTTAATTGGATCAATAAACAAAAATATACTCAAAACCAGTGATGCAGAGAAATAGAAGAAAAAAAATACAGTACACATAAATAAATACAATCAAAAACTCTTAATTCGGCTGGAAACGATAAACTCACAGTGACTCAGTCTGACTCGGCACAACTTGGTCTGAACCATGACGACTCCGTAATCTCTTGTGATTGATGGTTATAAAAAACCATGAGGTGAGGACACTTGCTTTAAGTACAAATGCTCCTAATATGAGAAATATCTCACACAAAAAATATAATTTAAATATTTTTATAAACCTCAATCGAATGGCGTATAAATGTGTAGTATGTACTTTATAACAATGAAATGCTCGTAGTAAATGAGCGTGCAATATTTATGCAAATTATATAAATTTACATAAATTATATGTAAAACCAGTAAATTTGCACGTAAACTTATGCAATATTTTATTCTATCATAACTGAAGAGTATACCATATAAATACACTCTAATGATAATAAACCAACCAATTGTTACTACCCTAGTGAAGAGCTAATCCACCCATGTAGACTTTTCAAAATCCCAACACCAATATAGTTGATGATCATAATCGATGCACAAAAAATAAGGGCATTCGGCTGGTGTTGGCAGTCGAGTGGATGTTAAAAATAAAAACATCCCACCATCCTATATGTAAGAATAGTGGAAGTTTCATTAAGATATAGTTATTGAACTAAGCACCCAGTTAGGTAGCAAAACTATTTCAGTTTTGTGATATATTCTTCATTATTTTTTGATGTTATTTTTATGTTTTTTGTTAGGCCAAAGTGATGAGGTGTTGGTGCAAAGACAATTTCATTGTTTTGCAGTTGGATTTGAAGTAGAATTAGGGTTTAGAGTTAGTATAGACTGTGCAGATTGTAAGTGTGTTTCGTGTGGGTGTTAGTTACTAGGATTCAATCATTTTTTTTGGTATCAATACCATTATCTAATAAATATTGTTAAATTATGTATTTTGTTGCTATTTTTGTTGATAAAACAAGCAGGGTTTCATTGGTTACACATAAACAACCAAAAGTATAACCGACATCAATTTTGCTTTGGGTTATTTTGTTAAATTGGAAACCAAAAAGAGCCAACATTGGTCACATTTTGGCTTCATTTTCAGTTTATCTATACATGAACCCGACTTCAGGATGCTTTCAATAGTACTTTATATTACTAGGGGTTCGATCCCACTTTTGACATTACCGAAATGTGGCCGACATCAGCCAAGAACACCCTGTTGTAGATTATAACGTTGTCGATTACATAATGAAATGGGGTCCTACCCTTGCAACAAATGACATTGGTTACGTTTCGATTCATTGTCACTCAAACTATTTGCCTCGGTTATTAAGAAAAGAAAACCAATGTAAAAAAGTGAAGTTTTTAGTTATGGTATTTACCTTAAATTTTAGGCTTCAATAATTGGAGTAAAATCCCCTAAAATTATTGGGTGCAAGGTCATGTTTCTCGTAGAGGATCCAATAAAACTATACTATTACCATTGAGACATTAACAAGTTTCCCATAAAAATCATGACCTGTTGGCATAGTGCATATCACGTATCAATATCACTATTCCAAACACGAATCTTCAAGAAATGTAACACCATTTGATCCAAAGAACAATCTATATTGTCTAAACTGTAAACAGACAGAAAAACAAAAACTAGACCCATCCAAATAGATTAAACCCCCACAACAAAAAACCAAGACCTTTTACTTCATTTTTAGAGGGATTTTCGCCTAAGTTATTCTCTTGAAAATAACTGAGGTAAATAGAGGAAAAGTAAAAGGTATAATTTTTTACCTCGGCTTAATTTTTACGTCGGATTTTCTTAAAATAACCGAGATAAATATATTTTGACATCATCAGAAACGATATCCCACTGACATCGATCTGTGTTGTATAGGGTCAATTGGAATGGTAGTGACTAATGTTGGTCATCATCGAGCGTTGAACCGTTGTCAGTAGGTACCGAGTCCAAAACCAATGTTTGTCTTAAGAGAGTTCATGAACAATATCGACCGTCTGTCGATTTAACTGGCAATAGAGCCCTCACTGGCCAGCTTTTAATTGTGGTTATGGTTTGTCGACGTTGGTTGTGTGGGTGACCGACGTTACTTGGATTGACATTTTCCTTGTTTTCATGCGGTGGAATGGTATACGTTGCTCACTGGATTTTGGTTTCACTAATGGTGAATCAACATACAACCAAAATGGATTAATAATATGAAATGATGGTTACCTAAAGCAAAATAGTACCCCATCACACAACCATATAAGTTCTCTTGATACCTATAAATTGTTAAAGCACAATAATTGCACAAACACACACCTTTTGAGTCCAAATTATGCCATAAATGCACAAAACTTGGCATGTTTTTAAAATTTGAAAAAGTCAATGACATTGATGTTTGGGAATCCACACCGTTAAAGAGAAAAAAGAAAGAGAAACATAACATCCTGAACTATTAGGATAACTCATAGTAAATTTATTTTGTCTTATACATATATGTATCCATTCATCCCAAAAAATACTAGTAAACCAAACAAAATCCATATTAACATATTATCATTTGTGTACCTCCTCCTCAATATATGATTTTCACAACCACCTTTATTCTAAACAATTAAAATAGCTCATAAGAAATTGAGTGTGTTTATTGGAGCTTTTAAAATCCCTTGAAACCAAGAAGATGTAGAAACTATATCACTGGAGTATCATCGCTGTAATCCTCCATATACTCAATGAGCTTCTCCTTTTCACTATCATGTTGTTTATCCCCCTTTCCTACTGAAATTAACCCTAAAGGTACGATCCTCACCATGACCCACCATGTTAAGGTCCAACAAAACCCTAATTGAAGCTCATTGCATGCCTCGATTACAATATGGCTTGAACGTGAAAACCCAAACTTTTTATATGACGCATAATGGATATTATTGTTTCTAAAAAACAATTTCTTGGTATAATGATAATTTTGACAAAAATATTATAGGACTTGATGGAGAGTGTGAATGATCCATGGAGAAATCATAGAGTAAAGATAATCCATTCGCTCGTGGTCAAGACTGCACATTTAAGATATATCATATATGAAAGATTTTTTCGTGATATAAGTGGGAAAAAATTTACAACTAGAAAATTTTATATTTACTACCATTGATATATTACACTATGTAGTTATCAAGAAATATTTATTTTTGTTCTGTATTCTACAGGAATTTTAGCACTTTCTGTGAATTGTGATCAAACTCATGCTTTTAGCATATCAGCCTTGAATGTTCTAAATTTTGTGCATTTAAAAACGTGTAAATTATATTTGTCTTACCCAAGAAAAATATTGACATTGGAGGGAAGTTTAGAATTGATAATGAAGATTCATGACCACTAAAGCACAATAATGGCACGCCACATTATTTATAGTAATCAAATTGAAATTTTATGTTAATCTCAGTCAATTTTTATTTGTTTGTTTTTTATAATTGCATGACAATTATTTTTCCATATATTAAAGAATGAAGAGTTCCTTGGGCTAGTCACATTTTAATTCATTTTGTGGTTTTTCATATATCAAGTACTTTTAATATTAAAATGCATAACATTCAACTGGTTTTTAAGACAATAATTTATCCCAAAATTCAAAGTACAGATGCTCATGACTCGCCCAAGGCTTGTCTGATCATTTAATGGCATTATATTTAAACAAAGTGTGACGGGAATTGATGCAGGCGTTGTTCCTAGTCCACACACAATGGGCTACAGTGAGTGGAATGTTGTGTGTAGGTGGGTACATTATTGGGAGAAAACCCATTCAGGGGAACACTGAAATGGAAAGTGAAGCGAGGATATCGCGATATTAGAGCCTTTTAAAATTGTTCAAAAAACCGATCTTGGTACGGATTATTTTACATATGTTCTTGAGACTTAAGATGCAATAAATGGCATAGAAGGTTGCAACCCTTCTGATAATGAAGATGGTTCAGTTGTGGAAGAAGATTCAGTTAGTGGCAACAATCTCAGGCAGCCGAAATCTATGGCCATCATCATTATCTTTGAATCAATATGGTAAACCACCATGAGATTTATCGGCAAAAAAAGGTAACTTTCACAAAGATTCAAACATTTTCCCCATGTTCTCTTCATACCTATACATTGTTAAAGCACAATAATTGCACACACTCGCCTTTCAGTCCCAATTGTGCCATAAATACTCTAAACTTGGCAGTTTTTTAAAATTTGAAAACGTCAATGACATGGATGTTTGGAATCCACCTTTAAGGAGAAAACGGAAAGAGAAACATAACATCCTGAACTATTAGGATAACTCATAATAAATTTAATTTGTCTTATACATATTTGTATCCATTCATCCCAAAAGTAGTAAGCCGAACATAATCCTTATTAACATATTATCTTTGTGTACCACCTCCACAACATATGCTTTTCACAACCACCATTATTCCGAACAATGAAAATAGCTCATAAACAATTGAATGTGTTTATTGAACCTCTTAAAATCCCTTGAAACCAAGAAGATGTAGAATCTATATTACTAGAGAATCATCAGTATAATCCTTCATATACTCCATGAGCTTCTCCTTTCCATTATCACGTAGTTTTCCCCCTTTTCCTTATTGAAATTAACCCTAAAGGGATGATCCTCACGAGGACCCACCATGTTGAAGTCTAACAAATCCCTAATTTAAACTCAATGCATGCTCGATTGCAATATGCATTGAACGTGAAAAACACAAACTTTTTATATGACGCATAATGGATAGTATTGATTTTTAAAAAAAAATCTCAGTATATTGGTAGTTTTGAGAAAAATATTATAGGACTTAATGAACAGTGCGAATGATCAAAGGAGAAACCGTATAATAAAGATAATCCAATCGCATGGCCATGACTGCACATTTAAGATATATCATATATGAAAGATTTTTTTGTGATATAAGTGGAAGCGGGAAACTTTTTACAGCAATTTTTTTAATATTTAGTGCCATTGATATATTAAAGTGTATAGTTATCAAGACATTTTTTCCTATATTTGCACGAATTTTACCATGTTTTGTGCACTTTGTTCAAACTCATGCTTTTGGCCACATATCAACCTTGAATGTTCTAAATTTTGTGCATTTAAACATGTGAAAAATATATTTTTCTAACCCCAGTAAAATATTAACATTGGAAAGAATTTTAGCATTGATGATGTAGATTCATAATCACCAAAGCACAATAATGGCACGTCACATTATTTAGAACAATCAAATTTAAAATATACGCTATTTCTAGTTAATTTTTTAATTTTTTTGTATATACATGTAAATTATTTGTACATATATTTAAGATTGAAGAGTTACCCAGGTTAGTCATATGTTAATTCATTTTGAGGTTTTTCATATATCCGGCACCTCTTTTAATATTAACATATATTGCATTTAAGTAGCTTTAAGACAAAATTTACCCCGGAATTAAAAGTGCAAATGCTCAAGACTCGCCCAAGACTTGTCTGATCATTTCATGACATTATATTTAAACAAAGTGGAATGTTGTTTGTAGCTAGGTACATTATTGAGAGAAAATCCATTCATGGGAACACTGAAATGGAAAATGGAATGCAGAGATCAATGTATTACGGCCTTTAAAATTTGTTCAAAAGCTCAATATTGGTCCCGGATATTTTGCATATGCTCTAGAGACTTAAGATGAAATGAATGGCATAGAATTTTGATACCCTTCTGATAAAGAAGTTGGTTAAGTTGTGGAAGAAAATTTAGTTAGTGAGCCACAATCTAAGACAACCGAAATATAAGGCCATCATAATTATCTTTGAATCAATCTGATAAACCACCATTAGATTTATCGGCTACAAAAAGTAACTTTCATAATAATTCAAACATTTTCCCCATGTTCACTTGATACCTATATATTGTTAAAACACAATAATTGCACAAACATGCCTTTTATGTCCAAATTGTGCCCTAAATGCACAAAACTTGGAAATTTTAAAAAATTTGAAAACGTCAAGGACATGGATGTTTGGTAATCCACGCCTTTAAGGAGAAAATAGAAAGAGAAATATAACATCTTGAACTATTAGCATATCTCATAATAAATTTATTTTGTCTTATACATAAATGTATCCATTCATCCCCAAAAATACCAGTAAACCAAATATAATCCGTATTAACATGTTATCATTTGTGTACCCTCTCCACAACATATGCTTTTCAAAACCACATTTATTCTTAAAATAGCTCATAAGCAATTGAATGTGTTTATTGGAGTTCCTAAAATCCATTCAAACCAAGAAGATGTAGAATTTGTACTAGTAGAGTATCGCCGGTGTAATCCTCCATATACTCCATCAGCTTCTTCTTTCCACTATCCAGCAGTTTCCCCCCCCCCCCTTTTCCTACTAAAATTAACCCTAAAGGTACGATCCTCACTAGAACCCAACATGTTGAACTCCAACAAAACCGTAATTGAACCTCCTTGCATGCCTCGATTGCAATATTTCTTGAACGTGAAAACCCAAACTTTTTATAAGACACATAATTAATAGTATTTATTCTTAAAAAGAATTTCTCGGTACCATGGTAGTTTGGATAAAAATATTATAGGACTTAATGGAGAGTGAATGATCAAAGCAAAAACCATACAGTAAAGATAATCCAATCGCTCGTTGCGAAGACTGCAAATTTAAGATATGTCATATTTGAATGATTTTTTTCGTGATATAAGTGGAAACGGGATTTTTTTACAACAATTTTTTATATATATATTTACCGTCGTTGATATATTAAGCTATATTGTTATCAAGAAATATTAATTTTTGTTATCTATTTTGGATGAATTTTACCACGTTTTGTGCACTATGTTCAAACTCATGCTTTTAGCCACATATCAGCTTTGAATGTTCCAAATTTTGTGCATTTAAAAACATGTAAATTATATTTGTCTTGCCCAAAAACTTTATTAACATTGGAGAGAACTTTAACATTGTTACTGTAGATTCATAAACACCAAAGAACAATAATGGCACGTCAAATTATTTATAATAATCAAATAAAAAATGTACGCTAATCCTAGTAAATTTTTATTCCTTTATTTTTTTATTACATGCAAATTAATTTTACATATATTATTGAATGAAGAGTTCCCTAGATTAGTCATATTATAATTCATTTTTGAGGTTTTTATATATCAAGTACTTATTTTAATATAAACATATACATTATTTAAATAGTTTTTAGGACGAAGAAATTATCCCAAAATTCATAAGTCAGATGCTCAGGACTCGCCGAAGGCTTGTGTGATTGTTTAATGAAATTATATTTAAACAAATTGCGATGGGAATTAATGCAGACGTTGTTCCTAGTCCACACGTAATGGGGAAACTGTGAGTGGAATGTTGTTTGTAGTTGGGTATATTATTGAGAGATATCCCATTTATGGGAACACTGAAATGGAAAATGAAAATAGGATATCACTGTATTAGGGTCTTTAATTTTTTTTTGAAAAGCCAGATACTGGTCCGGATTATTTTACATATGTTCTAGAGACTTAAGATGCAATAAATGGAATAGAAGTTTACAAACCTTCTAAAAATGAAGATGGTGTAGCTGTGGATGAAAATTCAGTTAGTGAGCTACAATCTCAGTCACCAAAATCTAAGGCAATCATTATTTTTGGATTAATGTGATAAACCACCATGAGATTCATCGACAACAAAAGGTAACTTTCATAATAATTTAAACATTTTCCCAAAGTTCTCTTGATACCTATATATTGTTATAGCACAATAATTGCACACACAAGCCTTTTGAGTCCAAATTGTGCCCTAAATACACAAAACTTGGCAATTTTATAAAATTTGAAAACGTCAATGACATGGGTGTTTGGGAATCCATGCCTTTAATGAGAATACAAACAGAGAAACATAATATCCGGAACTATTTGTATAACTCATAATATATTTATTTTGTCTTGTACATGTATGTATCCATTCATCCCCAAAAATACTAGTAAACCGAACATAATCCTTATTAACATGTTATCATTTATGTACCATTTCCACAACATATGCTTTTCACAACCACCTTTATTCTGAACAGTTAAGATATGCCATAAGAAATTCAATGTCTTTATTGGAGCTCCTAAAATACCTAAAATCAAGAAGATGTAGAATTTGTACTACTAGAGTATCATCGGTGTAATCCTCCATATAATCTATGAGCTTCTCCCTTCAACTGTCCCGCGGGTTTCCCCTTTTTCCTGTTGAAATTAACCCTAAATCTACGATCCTCACCAGGACCCACCATATTGAAGTCCAAAAAACCCTAATTGAAGCTTCTTGCATGGCTCGATTGCAATATGCCTTGAATGCGAAAACCCAAACATTTTTTATGACACATAATGGATAGTATTGATTCTAAAAAAGAATTTTCCAGTATAACGGTTGTTTTGATGATAATATTATTGGAGTTAATAGAGAGTACGAATGATCAAAGGAGAAACCATAGAGTAAAGATAATCCAATTGCTCGCGGCCAAGACTGCACAGTTAGGATATATCATATATGAAGGATTTTTCGTGACTTAAGTGGAAACAGAAAATTTTTACAACTAGAAACTTTTATATTTACATCCACTGATATATTAAACTATATTGTTATCAAGACACAATTATTTTTATTCTGTATTCAGCACGAATTTTAGCCCATTTTATCTATAGTGTTTAAACTCATGCTTTTGGCCACTTATCAGCCTGGAATGTTCTAAATTTAGTCCATTTTAAAATGGGTAAATTTTATTTGTCTTGCCTTGGAAAAATATTAACATTGCAGAGAAATTTAACATTGATAATGGATATTAATAATCATAAAAGCAAAATAGTTGCACGTTATATTTTTTATAATAATCAAATACAAAATATACGCTAATCCTAGTTAGTTTTTATTTATTTTTTCTGTAATTACCTGCAAATTATCTGTACATATATTAAAGAAAGGAGAGTATCCCAGGTTAGTCACATGTTAATTCATTTCGAGTTTTTTCCTATATCAACTACTTCTTTTAACATAAACATACATAACATTTCGGTAGTTTATAAGACAAAAAATTTGTCCTGGAATTAAAAGGACTCGCCTAAGGCTTTTATGATCGTATAATGACATTATATTTTTAAAAAGTGTCTTGGGAATTAATGCAGAAATTTTTCTTAGTACACACCTAAAGGGCTACTGTGAGTGGAATGTTTTTTTTAGCCTGGTACATTATTGAGAGAAAACCCGTTCAGGGGAACACTAAATTGGAAAAGGAAGCGAGAAGATCCAAGGGAAAAGCCTTATATTGGTCTGGATTATTTTACATATGCTTTACAGACTTAAGATGCAATAAATGGGATAGTTGTTTGCGACCTTTCTGATAACAAAGATGGTTCAGTTGTGGAAGAAGGTTTAGTAAGTGAGCCACAATCTCAGGCAACTGAAATCTAAGGCCATCATCATTATCTTTGAATCAATGTGATAGACCACCATGAGATTTTTCGGCAACAAAAGGTAACTTTCATAATAATTCAAATATTTTCCCCAAGTTCTCATGATACCTATATATTCTTAAACTACAATACTTGCACACACACGCTTTTTGAGTCCAAATTGTTCCCTAAATGTACAAAACATGGGAAATTTTTAAAAAATTTAAAACGTAAATGACATGGATGTTAAGGAATCAATGCCTTTAAGGAGAAAACAGAAAG
>JAUOBV010224040.1:0-11720 GCA_032360425.1 Rubia occidens
TAACCGGTAAATATTACAATGACTGGCAAAAATATACACAGTACCCAAAAGCGTTTCAGCAATATTCCAACAGCCCACACAAGCTAGTGGAAAATAATTAGAGCAACAAAATATGGGGCAATCTTTTTAAATAACTGATCTACAACACCAGAGAATTAACAATTATTTTAGAAACTCTGTAAATTATTACTTTATATGATGTTCATAAAACGAGGGCCCCCCGAAACAAGTACTACTTATCACTCAGAAACCTCAACAACATAAAACTATATTCACTAAAGAAAATACCATAATTAACATGGTGAATCTGATTACATTTTATAACATAGTAATGGAACATAACAGCCAAAAAAATCAACTTTCCTATTAGAATTCCATGCCAAGTGATTACCAGAATTTCAAAACCAAACCGCAGAATGTTTTTAGATTGTCTAAATCCTAGTGAATTGTGCTTAATAAAATCGAAATATAAGTTAGTTCCATAGAGCCTAGATCAAGCATCGTAATTCGCCTCAATTACATTCAGGTAAGAACAAAAGGCTGCATAATCAATCGAAACGAATCCAAAAGGCAGCAAAATGGAAGGATTCCAGATCTGCGCAGTAAACGACAGCTCAAAAAAGCTAGGGTTGGAAGCATTACCATTTCTTCGGATTCGCAGCATGCGCGGAGCTGGAGCCCCCCCGGGGAAGCTGCGACGGCGGATTCAGCGACGTCGACAGAGATGAATTTTGATAGGAAGCAGAATTCTCCGGCCATACCGACGACGACGACGACAAGGGCTTCATAGTCAGCACTTAGCAGTAGTATATCCTCGCCACAGCACCTTTTGCATGCTCACAAGGAGCCGGAAATCCCGCCGAATTCCGACCGAATCGACGGGGAAGAGCAACTTGGCCACAATCGGGAGGAACGAGGAAGCTTTACAGGACGTTTGTAATAACTTAGTATTGCTGATCTGGAAGACAGAGTTTAAATGACGTCGTTTTTCTTCGTCATTTTTGTAACTGGACAGCAACTAGGGCTGAGGATAAAGATTATTATCATCAATCGTCTCATTATATAGGGCTTAAAACCTAGATAATCATTTTTTTTTACATTTAAATTATTTCTAATCAATTATTTTTATTTATTTGGAGGGCTTTTATTGGATTTTTCTTTTGTTCCATGTTTTTCTTTCCAAAAAATGGGTTGGAGATGGACTGCATGTCAAGGTCTGTCATGATCTAGGGGTATAAAAGTATTTTCAGTTGAATTAAAAGGTGGTTTAATCCGTTACCAACGGAGGAGGAGAACGCAGCCCAACTATGCCGATTGCTGGAGATATCAGTTAGCATTCCGATGAGACGGTTTATAATCTTTGTATAAATAGATCATCAACACTAGTTATTGGAGATCGGTAGCTGTAGGCATAAACCGGATCATGTTGTTTTCTTCTTCTCATCTCAAATTCTATACTTCTTTCTCATCCAAATCTATTCCTCAGCAATCTTTGTTGTACAATTACTTTGCAGCCCTTGTTCTTGAGCTCAGTTCATAACAAGGTCATGGCCCGTGGTTTATCTATAAATGATAATGAAATTTATGAAGTTGAAATTTTGTGGCCCAACGGTTGAATAACCTAAATGTCATTAAAATGAAAATAAAATATTTAGAGTACTCAACATTTTTCACTTAGTGGAAAAAATGTGGTTTCATATGCTATTTTGATTAGTATGATTAATGAATCGGACATTAGCGCAACTAATGTGGTTATCAAAAAAATTGGAGAGCTCCCGTTAAGGTGAGCATTTTTTCGATTAAAAACATTAGTTGCGCTCCATTAGTGTAAACCAAAGTCACTTTGGATTACAATAATTTATTCATTAATCACTTCATATTCTTTCATTTCCATGTAAAAATTATTTCCTTCATGAGTACGTCTTTAAACAAAACTTTAACTGCAACTGACTTAAGTGTTTTCATACTGATTGGGACATCTATCCATTACGAGAGAAATAAAATGGGAAGTACAAAAAAGTAAGCAAAGGTTCTCATGCGAATAATTTTGGATGGCAAATTTATCTCCATTAGTGGATTTTTCACGATATGTTAGTTCTTGTTGGCTAAAGGATTTGAGACGGGCGGAAGATAATTTTAAGGTCAGGTCATGTGGCTAAAGATGGGAAGAGGTCGAGATAGACAGATGGTGAGAGTTAGTGATTGGGAGAGATTAGTGTGCTTTGAAATTTAGTTATCTATGCGGATAAATGGCAAGCAGTGTATTCTCCAACTGTTGGGGTATTTATTTTGACGTCATTGACACATTAAGGGCATGCCGAACATAATTTACACCAGAGGGAAAGAATTCACAAAGCAAGCAATTGAGATTGCAGAGTGATTTTTGCACTGCTTTACTTGGAACTGAGAAGGAAAAATACTGAAATATTTAATAGATTTGCGCTAAATTGTGTAATTTGAGTTTTGCTAGATTGTGTGTTGGTGAATTGTGTTTAATCGTGATGAAATAGGGTTAAAATGTAGTTGATTTGTGATGATTTTTTGAATTTTGATATATACTAGTTAGGTAACACTGTTCTTTGAACGGTAGACTGGATTGCAAACTGAAATAATTTAATTATAGTTATTGATATTTTATTATATATTATGACATCTTTTTTGGAAATATAATGTTTTATGTCTAACTAAAATTAATATCTATATATATGTACTTGTGAGACGAGAAATACAAGTAAGGATTTACTTGATACGTTCTTGAGATCAAGCATATATCTTAAACAATCAATTAAATAAATGTTAGGTATAAAATACACTAGAACTAAGTTCATTACATAGTTACCAATGTTATTCATACTACGAATGCTTTTATTAAAAGATCTCCACGGAGTTTTTATACTACTCAACTTGTTTGCATACAGGATATTTGAAAATACTCCCTCGGTCCCACCTTTATTGGTATACTTTTCATTTTGGTCTGTCCCACAATTAATGACATGTTTAGACTCTTTCCAATTTGGGCCTGCTTTTGGGTGCTGATTTTACCTATTTATCCCTCCAACCCTTTCTTCTGGATTGGTTTGCCCATTGATAAATCAATTTAGGTTTGTTATTAATTATTTCCATTAGACCCAAGCCATTAACTAAACTAAATTCAGCATGTGTTAAATCACCTAATTTAACCATTAAATCTAACCTCAAAATTCAAACTTGTTTGACCATCCATATTCGTTCTTATCATGTCTGCATTTACTCCCCAACCAGAAAACTCCACCGGCCACAGCTGGTCAATAAATAAGACTTACCGCCCAAAGCTACCAATCAATGAAGACGCGGGATTTCTAAGCCTAGAAACTAGAGTTCAAATTCTCCATAATCTTCATTTCTCATTTCACAGTAACCCATTTCTTTTTTTTCCTCACAGACTCCTCTCTACCGCACAAACCCTAGTTCATCTGCTTCATTGTTTAATCTCCTTCATCCTTTCATGTTCTTCTAATTCTTAATCCTCTATCCCAAATTATGAAAGGCTAACATGGATCCCTTCATTGGTTCCAAATTTTCACAGTTTCCACCCTTCGTCCCTTTGAACCCAGAATAGATATGGGAAGAACCATCCTTTGATGAAAGCGATTCTCCATATTCCAGTGATGTTTCTCCATCTACGTTTGATGATGAATACTTCATTGACTCGCAACCAATAGATGGGAGCTTCGATGGATTGTTTACGGAAACCCTACTACAAACCCTCGTAGCCGTGCTGGATACGGAGGACCAACGATCAAAATCAGCACTTTTCGATGCCATGAAAGGTTTTGTAAGGAGCCGTAGATGTCCCTCAACATACGATATTGGTATAGACAGCTGAGGACCACCAATCTGGGCCGGTCTCGGTTGTTGGCGACATTTGCTGCAGAAGATCGAGGAGGCCTGGTGGCGCGTGATGGAAACTACCATCCTGACACCATCGACAGCTCAAACTCCCTGGTGGCAATGACCCGAGACGACGGGAGCGAACCGGTATGCTTCATTTTTAGCATTTTATTTTTTTCATTTATGTGTTTGAGAATTTTGTTGTGATATGCGAATAGCTTATGCTGCCTTCTTCATTTTTATATCTATAAATTTAATTTTATACATTTTTTTAATGTGATTAAAAGATGTTGTTCATGTCATTGTGTTATATTTGTACATTTTGAAGGGTTTCATCACTATTTCATCAAATTTGGTATGTCTTTATTGAAAATCTGCATATGCATGATCTTTACCAATGTATTGCGTAGATGTGTTCTTCTCTGCCTTTGTTGGATGTATTCATTTTTTGTCTGATAGATTAAATGTATTGTACATTTTCTTTATTTTATGCATATAAATTTGACAACTTGATAACCGTAGATTACATCCATAGCCATTGAAATTTGAAACCAAAATCAAACCCATATTTTTCATAGCACTCTTTAATTTACTTTTATTTTTTCATCTTCCATTCAATAAATCTATGTCATATTTTGCAAATGTTTTCATGATGTAGGAGTAAAACTGTAGAGAGAAAGCTTTCGATATAAAACATGTACTTTCACTTGTATCATTTGTCTTCTTATAGTATTGTGTGTGTGTGAGAGAGATTGGTTCAAACTTTTCATTATTTTTGTTAGCTTAGGAAACTTTGACAAAGTTAGTTCAAGTGATATAAATGTCTTTCTATAGGAAGACGGTTTTGCAACTTTGGGAATTTTGCCATGATTGAATATATTGATTTGTATATTTACTGATTTTGAAACGTAATATGCATGTAACATTTTTTTTGTAGCTATATTACGAATTATCATTTTTTGAAGCTGTAACATTACTTGATAGACTTTGCTATGTTTGAACTTGTATTACGAGCTATCTTTTTTGTTATATTGAAGTTGTGACTTGACGTGTCCTTAAACTGATCTTACTATATTTTATGGTGCTATCATTGCTATGTAATTTTTGTGGTTCATTCATCTTGCTATGTTTTCTGGTTCCTTTCTTCTATATGAAGGGGTATCGTCCATAAGCCAATGTTGTACCTGAAGATGCAAGGGTTGTCGGATACAAGGCTGAGGTGGTGGCGCGTGATGCAAGAGCGATTGTTGAAGCCACAAACTTGCACATATCTTTGGCGGCGAAACCTATTGTAATTAGGATATATGGACCCAATGGGGTAAGGGAATTGTTATCATGTTTTAATCGCTATTTTTTTATTTACATTAATGATGAAAAATTTAACAATTTGTTGTAAAATGTACCGGGGCAACTATCTACGAATAATGGCTACCTCACATGCGCGAGGGTAATGGATCCAACGATTGACACATCATCCCTAACATGAAGGGAATACGACCGTAGCTCAATATTTAATGCCATGAGAAATTGAGTTGCTGAATTAAATCCCAATGCCATGAGAAAGTAGGCTGAATTAAACCCCCCTTATTATCCTGATTCTCACTATTGAAAGGTAAATAAACTGCGTTGTGGATTTTCATTTGACATATTTATCATTTCGTCATGTGCTTGTTGGCTGAAACTAACTATATTTTGTTATGTCGTAGGCAGATCAACCATGGGTCCTGGTGGCCCGTTTGGAAGGCTATTCCATTTTTGTTTTAAAAAATAATATTTGCATGTTCAAAACTGGATCGATAATTAATGGTATTATTGGTATTACGATGTTTTTTGGTTAAATTACGGGATGGTAAGGTTTTTGCGATAATGAGTTTTTATGTGTTAGTTTGGACACTTGCATGAATTGTTGGGTGTTGTTAATTTGTGATTGGAGGGATAGTAAATCGGTTTGTGGCCCATTAGTCCATTTGAGTGACAACTGAATATTTTTGTTCACAATGGACTATAAGGCATAAATTAAAATTGTTTTGTGCTGTTTGTTGGTCTTGAATGCTAACCTGACCGATGTGACTATGTACCGTAAAAGATGTAAAATTTTAGTTTATATTCTTGCAACCATGTGTTAAACCCATTGGAGGGTAGTTTTTAGGGTGGATTTTAGTTTTAGGTGGCTGCCCATCACATTTTTTTTTCCAGAGATTGGTGTTGGTACCCTACAATGAGTTGCTGCCTAATGACAAAACTTAGTTTTTGAAGGCAAAAAAATAAAATAAAAATTGGATTTTTTCCTGAAATCATTGGTATTGCATAACAATATCTTACAAAATATAATGAAAATGTTGCAGCATAAACATATGCATTGTCTACATACATGTTTACCTTATAAACTAAAAGCATGCCACACTTTCATCATTCAAAATAGTCCATCACCTACCTTGGTACCTTACCCTCCGTTGTTGATGTTCTGATACTGCCATATGTCATGTATTAGCTTCTGAATTGGGTTGGTCTTGTTGTGGACATGTAGAAACTGAATGCATTCCTTCACCAACTGTAAAATACAATTCTAGGTCATTAGGTAGCAAACCCATTCTTGATAGGGCATCATTTCGGGTGTGGGTGGCAGGAAATTGTTTCTCCATCTAGCCTTCATCACTTCCACACACAGAGTTTGTAGTGATACCCAAATCTTGTTTAGGGTCTCGGGTTGTAGGTCTTCATAAGCATTTTCCACTGCATGCACTAGTTCATCCACACTTTTGCAGCCCTCTCATGTTGTAGGATTTAAATGACACGGAAAAAGCCCAACTTTAAATGTTTAGATCTAGTGAATTAGCGGGCTGGAAATCTAAAATAAACTGAAATCTATTGGAGTTTGCAGCACTCTCAAATTCTAAGTCACCCATTAAAATATGTGGGCTAGCATTGTCTTGTTGGAGATAGATAATTTTTATACGTTTGATGGCTACCTTTGCTTGATTGTTGGAATGATTGCTTAATGAGGCATTCCATCATCTCTATACTTTGAATCTTGGGCTTTGGCTTTGTTTCAATAGTACCTGCTAGTCGGTTTTCACTCTATCTTTGAGCTGGAACCTTATCAATTAATTAAAAAAATGCCTAACTTACCATCAAAGGTGACATCTCTATTTTCTTCTATCCTTGGTCTAGCAACCAGGGGCGGAACCAGGAATTGCCTTTAGGGGGGACCGAAATATATATACATAATTAAGTTTGAGTTGACCTTAAAAATAACAAACTATAGTAGATTAATTTATTCAAAATTTAAGGAATAAAACATATACTAAAAGTAAATAAAGTGATTTGAGTAGTATGTTGTGTATCATTTTTAATAATATTGTTATTTTTTACATAAGAAATATAGAGTGATTTGTTTTCTCTTTATCATATTTTGAAAATAGGTCTAAGCAAAGAATAATTATGAAGTAAAACTTTAAATAGATAATTTAAACACTATAATTTACATAAATAGTTCATGAAAAAAATATTAAATATAGTTCGCTAAATTTTTGTTTGCTTTTAATAAGAAGATAATTTTTTTAAAATTGTTTTTGCTTTTTAAAAGATATCAAGATATATATTTATACTGTATTGGTATTAAAAAAAGAAATTTCAAATTCCAATCTAAACTAAAATTTTATTATTAAATAAAATTGTTAAAACTACTTCCGAACGTAACTTTTATAATTATAATTAACGGTAAAGATGGATAAAAAAATCTATTTAATTTTTAACTCTAAAATAAAACTAAAGAATCCATCCATTATAAACTACTTGAGTTGAATTTTTTTATGGGGGGACCACAACTATTTTTTATCATTAAAAATATAAATAAAATACTAGATAAATAAAAATTATTCAAGATAAAAAATTTTATTGGGGGTGGTTAGGCAACCCTATGCCACACATATGTTCCACCCATGCTAGAAACATCACAAAGAAACATGATTTTTGGGATATAACCCTTATGTTGACATGTCCTAAGTGGAATTTCCTCTCCTGGTAAAAGAATGTAGTTAGTCAACTCTTCGGAAAGGTAGAACCATTTTTCATCTAAATAAACACAATTGTACATTGACTTGAATCTTACCTTTGATGAGCGTCTTTATATGGACTCGTGTGCGTGCATACGGTACCCTATCAGCTTTACACTCATCCCTTAGAAATGGTTTGATGACGCTAATATGCTTTCTCAGTGTTCTATCCTTTATGAATCTATGAAAGACATTTTTGATCATGTTAAATTGAGTTGCAGCCCTCCTGCATGTCTTCCTTAAAGACAAAGGGATTGGTTTGAAAGAATCCTTGTCCAGTACTTTCTTTGACTTTAACTGATCCAATTTTTTCTTTTGACATGTACGGACAGTCCACGTGCGACTTGTTGCTTCACCTCACTTCGTATGTTTTGAATTGTTTGAAGTCTGATCCCCCACTATTGGGCTGCTTCCACATCTTTTCCATGGTCGATCCGAAAATTGCTGGTTTGAGTAATCAGCAAGAACTGTGCCACCGCATTCCTCTCGTTGTCCAAAAGATTGGTGCTCTCTATCACTGCTCGATAACGTTTACTGAGAGCTAATAAATATCTCCATTAAAATCACATATTTTCTTATGTTTTGGATGAAAAAGAGATAATGAAGGATGCAGACGTGGGTACTTGAATTTATAAGTGTAAAAAGGTTTGGTCTAGATCTGTAGGTAGAATGGGCTTTTTATAATTTAGAATATTTTTATTCATGTTTTCCTCCATTTTGTATGTAAATGCGGGAAGAATTAAAGTTTTGGAGGGAACACTTTGGGCCCTCATTAATGGAATTCTTTTTATTAATTCTGAATTTGTATTGTAGCTAATGTCAGCATTTTAGATATCCCTCAGCTACCCCTGGGCCACGTATGTCACGTCAGCTACATTAAAAATTGGGCCAAATGTTGACCTACCAATAACTCTGAGACGAAGGGAGTACTATTTAAGTCTAAGGGTTTTTTAACACTTTGCATGAGAAAATTTTAGGATTTAGATTAACGTGCATAAAAATGGATATTGAGGTGCATATTAATGATGGGAACTTACATATGTACATAGTGCAGTTGTAATCTTAAAGCAAATAGCACATAAGAAAACAAAATTATAAATGGAACAACCATTTAAATACACTAATATAGTAATATTGGAACACAGATAAGCCATGGGAGTTAGTTTAAATGCCATTGACATCAAGGAAAGTACAACTATCGTGATGATACTCTTACCAGATTAGGTTGGGCCGCATAGCCCAATCTATTAGATTATACATTTGGGTCATCTTGACCCAAATAAGGCTTTATCATGGGTAGGTCAGCCCTGATATTTAATGCGCAGTAAACTAGAGTTTCAGTTAGAGACAACCACTATTAGGGTTTATACAGTATGTCATTTATTTTATTCACTCACTATTCATTTACTTGGGAGGCAAAAAACTTTGGCATCAGAGAGTTCCCCCTAGAACGCTTCGGGCTTGTTTTTCCTTACAAATCAAGGCTAAAAGGATCGAGAGCACACTTGGATCGGAGTGCATTCTTTGAAGGGTGATATTTAACCCATGTTTGATGCCCTTTAGGGTTCATAATAAAAATTGGAAATAAAGGGGGAGGACGTATTCTCCGAATGCGTCCTCATGGGGATTTAATATTTTTTTGATTTATTTTATCTGAAAGTTTTTTTAAAAAAAGTAAAATTTGAGAGGACGCATTTTATAAATGCGTCCTCATGGGGATTTAAATTTTTTTGATTTATTTGTTTTTATAAATTATTTAGATTTCCAAAAATTGTAAAAAATTGAAGAGGATGCATTCTCCAAATGCGTCATCAGGGGGTATTTAATTTAATTTTTATTTATTTATTTATTGTATCTGAAATTTTTAGAGAAAAGAAAAAATTGAGAGGACGCATTTTGTAAATGCGTTCTCTAGGTGAATTTAAAATATAATTTTTGTTAAAATTATATTGATTTCCAAACATTGTAAAAAATGGAGAGGATGCAATGCTAATTTAATGTTTTTTAATATGTATTTTAGTATCCGAAATTTGATTTTTTTTGTAGAGGACGCAATGTTAATTTAATGTTTATTTTAGTATCCAAAATTGAAAATAAAATAAAATAATGAAGAGGACACTTTTAGAACTGCAAAACAGAACTGTAAAATAATAATAATAATTTAGAATTGTTTACTTCTAGAGTCAGTGCATTTGTAGATAAACTTGTGTGATGTAAGTGCACCTCCAGTTAGTTGCCTCTTTTACCCTTTGAGCAAACATTTTGATTGTTCTTTCGAAATTTGCGTTAATACAAGCAGTTATCGGTAGATGTCTTGCGCACCTCAAACAATTGTTGTAGATCTCTGACATGTTGGTTGTAAAAGTACCCCTCCGACAGTTTCCATCAAAAGCGAGACACCACTTACTCTTGTCATATTCTTTCAACCATTGGCATGCAGCGGTTTCGAGCTCCTTCAGTACTTCCTTATACTCTCGCCACTTCTGTTCCGGTCTAGTACTACCAACCTGCCACACCAAGGTCTTTAAATGCGCATTTTTAAACTTCCCACCTTCTGCACTGAGGAAGTTTGATTGAAAATACCTCAAACAGAACCGATGGTATCCCACCGGCTCGATCCATCCATCCGTGTGTGCCATTGCATTCAAGATCCCCGAATGATGGTCATATATAACACATATGGACCTAGAATTATTACCAACCACATGATGTCGCAACTTCATCATGAACCAATGCCAGCTCTCATTTGTCTCAGCATCTACTATTGCATAGGCGATGGGTAATACATAATCATTTGCATCATGCACAACAACAACTAGTATCGTGGCCTTGTACGCCACTTTCAGAAATATGCCATGCACATTGATCACGGGCCTGCATTGGTGAAAGGCTTCGATAGCCTGACCAAATGCCCAAAACATAAATTTGAACTTCCTACACCCGTGACCTTGAACTCTATCAAGTACGTCTGCCCAATCAACAACTGTAAATGGATTAGCTCTGACCAGCTCATCCATAAATATGGGCAATCTCTCAAAGGATTCCTCCCAGGTTCCGAAGTCTAAAGCAATAGCCTTCTGTCGACCGTACCACACCTTCTTGTACGAAATGGTCACTTTTAACTCCTTCAACACATGCTCTATAACATCTTTGATCGTGAAGGAGGGGTTGGTCTCAATCTGGTATCGAATGAAGCGAGCGATCATCAACTATGTGACATTAGTGTTACCATCTGATCGGCCAGCACCAATGCAAGAATGAATGGTTGCCCATTTGGTGATCTCCCACATCCCGTGGGAAGACCTCATGCTGGCTCTGGAAATCCACGAATAACTTCCACTTCCTTCAACAACTTCCTTCCTTCCACTTCCTTCAACAACTTCCACTTGCCTCCACAACCTGGTGTTTCCTGTTCATCTTCAAACTCCACCTAGATATTGCTTCTACCAATTCCAGCTTAGTCCGAAATCGCATACCCAAATCTACTCCTCCTGTCGCTAGAACATAATTCAGAAGTATTCTGCCACAAACAGTCGGGTCATACCCAGCCTCATCTGGACCCCCATAATCCCTGAAGAATGCACTGGCATTAGGATTCCATATTTGATGGAATGCGGTGGGGGACATTGTTCGTGTGCACTAGGGGTGCTTATTGAGTCGAGCATCTCGTGAGCAACTCGCACTCAACTCGGTCAAAGCTCGACTCAATTTTGGCTCGACTCGAACTCGACTCGAATAGTTAATGAGTCGAGTTGAGTAAGGCATTGCTCGACTCGAAAACTCGTGAGCAAGCTC
>JAUOBV010224257.1:0-11719 GCA_032360425.1 Rubia occidens
GTGGTCTTCAACGCACCAAAGTGTACCAAAATGAATACAAAAAGATCCCAAAATAACCATATGAAATGGACACATCATATACACTTCTACCACTAGTAGTAATGATATATGTTGGTCATGCTATTACAAATGTTTGTTTTAAGAGGTCATATGTACATTTTATCTAGGAAAAATGATTGATTAATGATACTTTTCTATATTTAATCACATTTTACCTATTTGTAGGTCATTCTCTTGATTCAAAATCATAATGAAAATGTGTACATTATTTTTCATTATTATGCTCCTAAGACTATGAAAATAAGGAGGGAATTGTCCATATAGAGTTCAATTGAGTTGTTGGTCATCATCATTGTCCTATTAGGTGGTAGAATATCGAGAAAAAGGAATCAGGATGAGCAACAATCTTTGTCTGGTGGAAACACATAAACTACATGTGATGATGGGGAAGACGAGGATGGGGCAGAGAATATAGGAATTTCTAAGACATGTTGTAGAACTTTAGAAAAAAGAATGGATAGGAAGGAAATGACCTTGTTGGTTTTTAAGAAGGTCTACCAATGTTTGTCGGAAGAACGAGCTAAATGGTCTAGTTAGGTGGGGAAGGTAGGTAGTATAGGGGTTGACATTCGCTACGATGGTTGGAACGATATGCCGATGAAGTATAAGGACACACCGTGGTTGGAGTGCAAGGTAACATGCTTGTCAGTTTTCCAATTTTGGAACTATTTATTAGGTCAATTATCTTCATTGCCTTAGATTTATTAATTACGGTATACTTTATACTCCATTATATAGACCATTTGAAATAGATACCCTAGATATGGGGGAATTGCGGAAAAGGCAATGAATATGTTGTCGAATAGTTTAAGGGAATACAAGGATACCCTGTCTAGAGATTATATCTTTTAAAAGGATAAGGGAGACCATATGTGGCTTACTTACACACATATTCAACCTAAGAGGTGGGAGATCCATAAAATAAAATCCCTCAAAAAAAATGTAAGTAACCAAAATATGATATACTTTTCATTTTACATTTCCAATAAATATTTACAAAATTCTTCTACATCATCGCATAGGGTGTTAGTGACGAAAAGAGACGGATTCCTGATTTAACTGATTCCCCGCATAGGAAGGCCTGTGGCGGTCATGGTCTGGTGGCCCTTGAAATTATACACGAATGATTTGCACAAGATGTGTTGTTAGCAATTAAAAGGGGGATAATTGAAGAAGAGGCTAAATCGATGTTCATTCTGATCGAGGTCGTTAAAATCCATCGGTGCAATTTTTCTCCAAGGTTGGTAAAACATGGTCGTTATATGATGGAGATAGAGATTGAATTGGCAAAAAAAGTGATAAACCTAAAGGGACATTCGGTTATTTTAATATCATATTCATTGATTGATTATCATTGTAATTATTAACTTGTTCTACTCTTTTCACAGGTTACTTTGAAGAAATATGAAACTGAAGGCCGATCTGTTCCATTCGGTAAGCACGATATATTATTTGAAGTTACCAAAAAAGCCGACCACCTTGGAAGGGCAAGAGGAGTGGGTTCATTCATGTTACAGAGAGATGCTTTGGGGATAGTCCGTTGTTTTAACAGAGTGAAACCATCTACGGTCTACACCTTGAAAAAAATGAAGCCCAATTATGTGACAAAAGGATAAAGCATAAAGAAATTTCAATATGGAAATTGATCAAGCAATCCGGTCTCCCTTGACCCAAAAATACAGCAAATCTAACTAACGATTGGAAGCCACCATCAAGAGGATCACACCATTCCCAGACAAAGTTGAGGTTAACACAAAGCCATACTCTCGGAAACAATCAAACCAAAAATTCTCAATGATGGCCACTTATCAACCAAAAAAGGTAATATCATTTCTATGTTATGTTTTTTATTCTTGCATGGTAGTGACTAATGTTTATTTAAATATTGTAGCAATCAAATTTATGCAAACTTTTTATTGATGTTGGTGATAAGACAAGAACTATACACGTGGCCGACGATATTCTTCATTAGGCAATGCGGCATTATCACTCAAAACAAAATGAGGATGGAATTTCAAGGATATCCTTGGATCAACCATTAATACACAACGCTAATTTGTCCTGCCCTGAAGAAGAATACAAGAACGTGGGAACCGCCCAAGGGATGTTCCTCCTATGTACCAGGAGATTAATTTATGCAGATCCTGAAACGGATAGTCATTTGAAAGTCAACCGAGCAATGAACCCGAGGAAAATTTTACCCACATCAAAGGCTCCGGTTGTGCCAATGCCAAGAGCAATTACAGCAAAGTAATGTCCGATCTTCGTGCATATTGTATGATGTTATCAATGGCCACGACCGTAACTTAACGTACACATTTTTGGGAAACGAGTGTTTGTTTGGTCAAAGCCAAGATATCATCGCAATGTGAAGTTACTTTAAGGAATTTTTGTGGTGTGACCAGTCAACCAAACCATAATGTCATTATTCCTATTGTAAGAACAACTTGCTTGTTATTAAATTTGACCACAAAATTTACTAGTTCTGAACATTCTGAATATCTTATTGCAATAGGTACATGTACTACTTTGTCAATCAAACGGACAAGGGATGTGTAGGGTATTTGTGTCAAACTTTTATAATGTCTACTTTAACTACACTACTCCTCTTCATGCCTTCAACATTATACTTATGCAACAATTCTTGTTTTAAAAGAATATTATGTGATATGCGTCTACCTTTCACAAAAGCTTTTCATTCTCACTGATAAAACTTGGAAACACCTCACAAAGTCTTGCAAAAATCACTTTAGTTATCACCTTACAGTGTATTGAACAACAAAACATTATCCTATGATCAGTTACAAATTGAGGTGGATATATTTACCTTTGGGATGAAATATAATACAACTTGGTTCAGGGATTCTGGAATTGCCTCCCCCTTGAATAAATTTTGCACTTCCCCCACTATACTCTCTCCAAAAATTTCCCATGTACTTATAGAAATTTACATGTATATTCATCTCTCTCAAGAATTTTGTTAGGAAGGATCCCCCAAAATGACTTCTTAATATACTATTCACCAACTGGTTGAAATAGAGTTCCTTGTTGTTGAATGCTTAGAACTTCACCTATAGTAGCCAAGTCCTCCTCCAAATAATGGTATCCCAATAAGCCCAAAAATTATTCTCAAGGTGTTTTTTCTAAACTCCTACGACCATTTGCAATCTAATTGCTCTCATGCCTGAATCATGAAAACAATGGGGGAAGGAAAAGATGAAGATGGATATGCTAATATGCCTGCACTTTATGAAAGTGAGGTAAAAGTCGATGAAAAGATCATCATTGATGATCAAGGTGAGCAATTTCCAGAAACACAAGGTAGTTTTGTTTCATGGAAATCTCTCAATTCAAAAGTGGCCAAATTTGAGGTACAACTTTCAAATATCTTCCATACTCGTTTCCTTGTTAAATAATTTCATCGGACACCAGATTTCTAATCCAGGATGAGTACCCCATCGGGACATCCATTCCTTTCAGGCTAGAGCATATCAAATCCTTCTCAAATTTTGAAAGTATGTAACAAGCTACAGGTAAGTACATCTTCATCCCCTCCACCACCGGGGCCAGATTAGGTCTAATTACCAATTTGAGCATATATTTCCTATACTTGACAACTTCTTTTGTCTTACACGGGATATTCATTAAAGTACCAACCAAACTGTTGCATATATTCTTTGCAATAAGGATGACGTCTAAACAATATCGGACGTCAAGTATCTCCTATATGGTAGGTCGAACAATATAGACCGCTTCTTCCAACTACCGGCCACTTTAGGTTTCCTTTTCCTCTTGCTGAAGTTGTTGAATTCATCATGTCGATTCTTCCACTGGTGAATTTTAGAAAGCCATCTACGATGCCTAAGGTAAACTGTCTTACTTCCATGCCTCAACTGAAAATAATCCATTCCATCTAAACAAATGGGGCATGCCATGTGACCTTTCTCGTAATAGCCAGACGGGTTTCCATAAGCGGGAAAGTCATTAAAGGTACAAAATAACATGTCTCTAAAACCAAACAACTCCTTCTGAAACCCATCATACATACTCATTCCTGGATCCCACGGCTTTTTTAGGTCATCCACCAAGGGGGCTAGGTACACATCGATATCGTTTCTCATTTGTTTAGGACCCGAAATCATTAAAGATAACATATATACTTCATTTTCATGCACAACCATGGGGGAACGTTGTCCATATATTCCTACTGTATAAAAACAATGGGCTTTGTCCATATGTATTCCTACAATATAAAAAAAAAGTACACACTCTTTCGGGACCTATCTTACAAACAAATAAATCCACCAACATTTATTCAATCCATGGTTTCCATGCATATCAAAACCTTACACACACACACACACACATTTATTATATTACCATACTCATGTATAATCATAATCAAATACAAAATTGGAATACCATATTTCAATCAACCCATACTTAAACACATCCCCACATATAAAATGAACAAACCTAGAATCTAAATTGAATATGAAACTACAAATTGGAAGTATGCTAATACTTACTTGGAAAATGACTAATCACAATCAACAATCCTATTGGGCTCCTTCAACAATTTTGTTTTTTTCTTTTGAAGAGGAAAACTGGAATGGGAACATAATTTTGGTAAAGGAAACCAAACTTACAAAGTAAAGCTCGACTATTGCGATGTTGCTACGAACCATTTTTTAACAATTGGATAAACCGATAAGCAATGCGACATCAGCCACGTAACGATAAACTGATATTTCTTGGTCTGACCTACATGACCGATGTCGCAGTTACGTCAGTCAGACTATTTGCTTTGATTTCCAAGAATATTTACCTTGATTTTAATATAATCGAGGTAAAAAGTAAATTATTTACCTTAGTTTTTTATAACTGAGGTAAATAAAATATTTTACTTTGAAAAAAATGAGGTAAAAGAAATTTTTACCTCAGTTCATTGATGTTAAGAAAACATTTGAGGTAAAAGAAGCGAAGTAAAATGATATTTTTCTTGTAGTGTCTTTGTGATCCTAGAGACATCGATTAGGTGCATCACCCCCTTGGTAGCATAGTAGTCAAAATGGGACTAACATTACAAATCTCTATCATTGACCCTTAAATGTTGCCCTCCCCTCGATATTATGGTGGACCTCCCATGGTTCATTAGAAGCAACACCGGGAGGGGACAGGTTAAATTTTTTAACCGTTTTTGGGGATGTTAGTTTAAAGTTTTCGTAGTGAACTTGAATAGCATATTAGTTGTGTAGTTTGTGTTGTTTCTGTTTTTGTTTTTGTTGGTTTTCACTATTGAGCTTTCTTGCTAGTTATTCGGTTACTTCTAATCCTTTTACTAGCATTTCCATTAGTTGGATATAATTTGGTTCCCGGTTTATGGTACAGACCCGTACAACCAACTTAGGAGCTTTAAATTATCTGACAGAGTACGCAGGTAGCAGGCGGCGAAGGAAGAGGGGACCTAGACCGGGAGTTTCACAAGCACCTATTTTGGTAGTTATAGAAAATGGATAAATGGTGCTAGATAACCGTAGTTTGAGGGAGTTAATGGCTTCTAATTTGGAGTTCAATCCCTTTGCATTTTCTTCCCACCCTTTCCACCTAACGTTACTTGTGAGCTTAAGAGCAATGCGATCCCTGCTTGCCAACGTTCCAAGGAATGGCCGGTGAAGATTCGAGCAAGCACTTATTGGAGTTTCATCTAGTTTTTACCAACATCGAGTTACCGGATGTCCCAGAGGAAGTCTACAATTTTAGGTCATTCTCCTTCTCACTTTGGGATACCACTAAAGATTGGGTGTACTAGTTTCCACCTAGTTACATCACCTTATGGAAGGAAATGAAGCACAGATTTCTTGAGAAATACTTCCCAGCCTCAAAGTCTATGAGGTTTAAGAAGAAGCAATTCAATATATCTCAGTTCCCTAATGAATCCCTCTAGTAGTACTAGGAATGATTCAAGAGAATATTGGCAAGTTTTCCATATTATCCGTTCAAGGAGGGGGGATTCGTTCTACTATTTCATTGAAGGGTTGTGTGATGATGATATGCGTATGGTTAATGCGGCTTGCAACAGTTCAATCAAAAAAAATTCCAAGGGATGCAAAGGAACTCTTCGAAGAGATGGAAAATTGTACAAGGCAGTTTGGTACAAGATCGAGAGTGAAAACCATGGACGAACTATCTCATTCTCCAAAGATAGAAGAGCAAGTATAAGCTCTTGCTTCCAAGATAAAAGAGTTCATGAAAGAGGGGGGTTTAACATGTAAAAGTGTGTGGCATTTATAGTCTTGATCAGCACACGGATGTTTGCCCACAAATGGTGGAAGATTTGGAGGAAGTTAAGGCGTTGGATTTATAAAAAAAATGGAGGAAATAGGTCATAATTAGTTAGGGACCATAACAAGGGTTCCGTGGGAACCAAGGAGGCGAAACACAAGACATATATGCAAATACCTTTAACCCGAGGTACCACGATCACCCCAAATTTCATTGGCGCGAGGAGAATAAGTGCTATGGTAAAACCGAGGAGGAGAAGCTCCACCTCAACCCTATCTAAGGGCAAAGGGCCCTCCAATAAAAATACCTCACTTTACAATTCATATCAATAAGAGATCCTAGAAGCAATCTCTCAATTGGCTAAGAAGTAATATGTTTTTACGGAGCCCACAAGGAGTGAGATTAAAGATCTCGGGACTAGAGAATTTTCAAGCATAAAAAATATTGAGATTCAAGTCAGACAACTTTCCACCTCTGTGAGCCAACTTAAAGCCAAAGAGTCAGGCAAGCTTTCTTCCCAACCAGAGATCAATCCAAAGAAGGTGAGCACTTTGAAGCTAAGAAGCGGGAAGGAGGTGCACGAGGCTAAGAAGGAGATCTTACAATAGGATGACTTGATCATGGGGCAAAAAACCAACATGGAGGATCGTGAATTAGTTGTGAAGAAGGAACCCTTTAAGAAACTTCCAACCCTGAAGGCGAAGGTGAATATGCAACCACCTTTCCCTCGTACACTTAGGGCAAGGCCGAAGGTGACAACCAATGATGAGCACATTCGTAAGATCTTCGAGAAAGTTGAGGTTATCTTGCCTTCTTATGCTAAATTCTTGAAAGTTTCATGCATTAAAAAGAAGAACAAACCATTTAGAAAGTTATAAAAATTGAAAATATGAGGGGTTGCCACTCTTAATTATAGAAATTTTCCCAAGAAAAGTGATGAAACCGACTTTTTTTCAATCCCTACTTCTTTAGGTGGTAAATTAATGCAAAATGCTATGATTTATCTAGGAGCATATGTCAATGTTGTCCATCCCATCTTTATGAGAAACTAGACATAGGTGAACTTATGAAAACTAGGGTAGTTGTCCAATTAGTTGATCACTCCCAAGCTAGCCCTTGAGGTATTGTTAAGGACATAATGGTTAATATTGGCAATTTAGTGTTTCTGGAAGGTTTCGATTTTCTTGGCGTAGCGCACGATGTCTAGAAAAAAGATTGATATCCATTTGGGAACACTAACTCTAGAGGATGATATTGATAAGGTTGGTTTTAATATTTACAAATGTAAGCGTGATTCACCCAATTTCTTTCTTTTAGGTAAAGGCATAACCTTATGTGAAGGAATTCCTCAATATGAAAATTCTTGCGTGATTGAAAATGTTAAATGCCTAACTGAGATTTTTGAAGATGAGGAGGTGTTACCCAACATAGAAACCTTGCATGATATATCTTGTATGAATGAACTTTGTGATGGTACATACGTTGATGAACATACTTCTTCTAGTGTGATTAAAGACGCTTTGCCTCTGATATTTCACACTAACTTGCAGCGGAAAAAGAAGTGGGTTAAGGAATTAATCATTCCTAAACCCCTTCTGATTCCCAAAGTCAACAAGAATATATCTGTAATTGAGAAATATGGACATGTTTGGTATGTTTTGGCAAAGGTGAAGAGTAAGCCAAAGGTAATGTGGAGACCCGTCCACAAGGACGTGGTTATTGGTGGTGTCAAGGATGGTGTCAAGGATGGTGATTCCAATGACCCATTTAACTAATTTATTTAGTTTTTAAAATCCATGAAATATATGTCTTGAGGATGACAATAAAAATACTGTGTTTTCTATATTATATTATTGGTTTCAAAAAATTTACTTGAAATTTTTAAGAATGTGTTTGATTTTTTGTGGTGTTTCAAGGATTATTACTGATTAAAATTATTGTGGAACAGGGCTACTCTTGGTTTCATCTTTTGGGTACAGAAATTTAATAGGGAAAGTTGGAAGAAAATATTTGAAGAAGTGTTCGTGCTAAAACGGTCTGGCACGGAGGTGTCAAGGCATGGTCCATGCCAAGCGCATCAGCACGAGGCTGATCAAGTACCAGCACGAGGCTGATCAAGTACCAGCACGAGGCACTCGTGCAATGGAAAAAAAAACCTTCATACACTAGCGCAAGGGTTCCTCGTGTCTTCATTAGCTGAACCGCGCCAACACGAAGGACACGCACGCCAGCACGGATGTCTCCTCACTTCAAAATGACCCTGGCACATGCCCAACATAGCCTGACATGTGTCAGCATAGATCCGACCTTGGTATCCATGCAACCTACCCATCCTACCAAACTAAATCCCTCCTAAAACCCTATGTAGACCCTTCATGCCCATCCATTCACCCTCATTTCTCCTCCTCTCCTGAAAACCAAATTCTTCTCCCTTTCCCTTCATAAAACCATTTCGGCCATCAGTTTCTCAATTTTCCTCCAATTTACCTCTATCATATAAAATAAATTTCAGCCTTCTTAGCCCAAAAAAAAACCATTCATCACCTTTCCCAGAAAATCACCATTTTCTCCAGAAAATAAAAAAACCACTTCGGCTATTCTTAGTCCATTCTTGCTATTGCAGTTTGCTTCAAGATGATCCAAAAGGAGTTCTGTACACTTCTCAAGCATGGATTTCAGCCCCAACCATCACCTTGAGGTAGTTGACTATCCTTGGTTATTTGAAGAAATTGGAATTTTTTGGGTTGTTTGCATGCTTGGATTTTTTCGGTGCTAGTGTGATATTTGGATTGTTGTGTGAGAGAATATTTTGAGATGGGGTATTTTTTAGGAGGTTTTTCTTGTTGTTGGTAATTATTGTTGGTGTTTCTTGTTACCATATTTCATCATGCCTAGTAGAAATAGAGGGGAAGCTAGTGTACCTTTTATTGGGCTGACCACACTCCACCCAGAGCACCAAGAGTGGTGGGATTATCTTGTTGAACATCCCATCCCAGAAACCAAGTTTGTAGACGTAAGGACCTGAAACTCTATATACCTGTCCAGGTGCTCTTGTGGCGGATTAAGATCAAGGACTTCACTAAGGTGGAAACCCACACTAACACTAGGTACAGGCTAGAATTTCTTCCTACTATCTCGAGGGACACCAATGGGGAGGGAAAAAAGATAGCTAGATTCTATTTGGGGGATGTGGCCCACACTATGACTCATCGGGAGATAGCTCTGGTATTTAGGTGAAAGTTCTACACGAGAGTTAGGCGTTACAATGAGCTTACTATTAGTTTTGATGTGTGTGCATTATGGTCCTTCATAACCCGACGGTTGCGGGGGAGTGAGATCAAGAACACATACGTAGTACATGCAGTGCTTAGATAAGTGACACAGATTTTGAGTGTGGTGGTCGGTTTCCATGGGGAGGCAACGTCCTAAACTAATAGGGTCAGTTGGATCTTGTGGTCTGTCTACATCGGGAGAAGTTTTTGACTTGTCGGGAGAGGTCATCGGCCACCGCATCAACCTCTTAAGGAACCGGACCATGTAGATTGCTATCGGGGGATCGTATCACTCTTGGTTGACCATTTTGAGCTTTTGATGAGCAGTGCCATGTGGAAGAACCCAAGTGCTACCTACACTCTTACCCCCAAAATCATGAATGAGACATGCATGATTAGGGAAGATGATGACATCACCCACTGGCCATACAGGGGCTGGAAATTCACGAGGCTTCCCCAGAAGGGTTGGATTACACTGGCCAATAAGTTCTTGATTCAGGATTAGATCATACAGCCTGATGAACAGTCCTAAGTGGTATTGGGTACCCCTTATAATAATGATGATCACAAGAAATATGAGGATAGCCTGTTCCAGAACATCCAACACAACATTTCCCTGCTGACAACTAATTCACTTTGCCGCCCACTTATTTTCAATAGAGTGTGCAACCCCCTCAGTTTCCGTAATTGTTGCAGCCGCTGGTATTTGAGTATTCTCTAGTGCCACAGTCCCCGGTGGAGCAGTTTTTAGGAGCACCCACACCGTACCAGAGCCCTATTAACATTCAAGAAGAGTCTTATCATTCTACATGACATGGTTGTGGTAATTCTTACAGTCACAGTGTCTCTTACGTATACGATGATTTTGATGAGTCAAGCAGGCGCAGTGGCAGTAGGAATCCTTCCGCTTGGGAGCCGCATGGGCATAACATATCCGTCCCCTCTCAGCGCGGGTCGAACTTATGGAAGCACACAATTCATCCAATTCTGGAAGCACTATAGCATGGTCTCACCGCGGGTCAAACTTATCACTACCACAGAACCCCTCCCCTCTATAGCACCGGTTTTAAGAGCCTCTAGCACCAATTTTTGGTCTCTAAAAAACCAGTGCCTAGGTAGCCGGTGAAAAGATTTCACTGGTTTTTGAAAAACCAGTTTTAGGTTTAGCACAAGTTTTTTGGGCTAGCACCGATTTTATGAAACTGGTGCCAAATCTGGCATCTGTTTTTTGGTCTAGCACTGGTTTTATAAAATCGGTGCTAGATTCAGCACTGGTTTTTTTGTTAGCACTGGTTTTAAAAAAACCGGTGCCAAAAATATTCAAGGATTCAAAAAATACCCTTCCTCTGGACGCAGTTATGTGCAGCTGCAGTCAGAGTAATGGAGAAAATTAGGCACTGGCCACAGCTGCTCTATTACTTCCATTTGGAAAAAGTAGATTTGAAATTGGGAACTGACCGCAGCTGCTCTATTACTTTGATTTAGGATAAAAAGTAGTAGAATAGGGTTCTGACCGCAGCAGCACGCAGCTGCTCTAATACTTCAAAACAAATGGTAAAACAATCTAGCAACATATATGTATATGGCCACATCTAGCAACATCCAAAAATATTTCCATATAATGTACGATACAAAAATGACTAATCTATGTGACTAACATAACTATCAAATAAGCAGATGACTTGGGGTGGCAGATGAGGCCATTGTTGTAGTCGACATGAATCAAACCATGCCATTTAAATTTATCCATAAAAAACCAAGAAAAATAACCATATTAAGGGGGTTCTTTCTTCTTGTTGAGAAATTAAAGGGTGTTCAAGAAAGTCCTTATTTCGCATTCTGAGGAAAAGCGTAGTTATAATATGAATGGAAAAGATATTTCACTTAACACATGAAAACATAGTAGAGGTAAAATACCAGCGGTCATGGACTATAGTTCCGATTAAAAATTAGTAAACTAAAACAAATCCATGAGAATTGGAAGGAAACACACAAAATGATAGCAGGGGTACAACAACAAGCAACACTTGATTAGAATGGCAGCCAATAAAACTACATAAAAAAAAGGATGGTTCCATAAAAGGGAGTTTAAAGGAAATCCT
>JAUOBV010224468.1:0-11423 GCA_032360425.1 Rubia occidens
CTGTGGAAGATTAAGGTATATTAATTGATAAGAAAAATGAAACCTTAAATCTAAAAGCGCTTATTAGAGTTAGCCTTCGAATTCTAGCATCTCTATGGACGACCCCACACGTCCACTAGCTACTCTTTAGTAGTTGGTAGTGAGTACGAAGCAACATATAAATATCTATCTTTGGTCTTTTAGCGTCTATGGGTAATTTGATTAAAAGTAACGACACCGGGGGTGCGAATACTTCATAGAAAAAGTACATCTCAGCAATCCTTGTTCGTAAAAAAGATACTAGTAGGGAAATCACCTACGAACTCTACTAATAACGAAGACATCAACGCCCTATAGAGGACACATGAAGATTATTGATGGCTTCAGATACGCCTTGAAACACACCACCCAGCGACTCAAGTGGAAGATAACTTGTTTTCTTAGACACCGAGATATTAAACCCCAACCCCATAGAAACCTGTGTACCCGAAACAGACAATAGAAACCTAAACCATCTATCAACAACAAAATCAAACACATCACGTGGCGGATACATTTAGATTTCCCACAGTTTTGCATATGCCTAGAAAGACAAACTTGCTTTTTTATTGGTCAATTTCCCTAACTTGTATGATTGTTTATCCAAGAGAATAACCGAATTCCACAAAGGCATAGGCTTTCCATCCACACCTTTAAAAAATATATTTGTTCTTCCACGCCTTACAGTTGCTAAATTATTTTTTTCAAACTGAACGCCAGAATTACTGGGATACATAGTAAAACACTTTCCTCCACTCTTCGCACTACGTGGGTTAAAAAACATAGTAATAGCACCCACCTTTACTGTATTTCCGACATGTTTACATATCTCTACATAACCACTCATCATGGCTGCACCCCTCAAATGAAGTTGGGCAATAGCAATCCAAAAAGCCTCCAATACTCCCGCCACAAAATCCAAGATGGGCAGAGTCAATCCATATAGGAAATGATGCTCATAAACACCAAAAGACCCAGTGGGAGGATTCCACACCATTTATCTAGCAAAAGGTATCCTAATCCCACACCATCCAAAATTGGATGATGTTCTTTTAGAGCCACTAAGGCACCCTCAATCATAACACTGTCTCTGTCATCCACAATTTGACTACTTCTTTCCCCTATTGCTTTGTCGTTCCCAACGATCACCTTGTTTCCTGAGTGCACATCACTACGTTCCACCTATAACAACCATATCAGGTTAGGTAGCGGAGCACGATAATTCAGAACGTTCAACCACCATATTTGTAGAAAAGAAAACAAAATTGAAATAGTACCTTCAATAGATGAATGGTTTTGCAAACACCCATTCAATAAATGCTTATGCTTATGTAAACCAAAAAAAACAAGGTAAATCCTCTCAAGACATGTTCACCTTTTACACACACGTCATAAAAACCAAACCGATAAAGTCCCTTTTTGAAAATGCACATTTTCGAGGCAATAAGAAACTTGTATCAATTACTAATATTAGCCGCCACTCGTTAAATTCTCCCTGAAATGATTACTATACATGTCGTTTCAATAGTGTATCAATTTTCTCATTGATCTTCAAGATAACATATCCCATCTGCGGTAGATTAAGGCATATTAATCGATAAGAAAAATAAAATCTAAAATCTAAACGCGCTTATTATTTTACCCACAATTTATACTCACCTTCGTTCCAACCTCACCATTATTTTAACAACCCTGAACAGTATATATTTGGCTTCGCACATAGGCAAAAAATATATTCTTTGGTCTGCCAAAATTTTTATACTACTCGCACTATGCATTTTATAAATTTGTGGCTGGGGGATTATGGTATATACACGGCCCACGAAACCATATCATATGAAGTACCAAGCTACAGTCAGTTCGCTAACCACTCGGAAATAAACTAAGTTCACTTCATTGTCATATAACTGATCTCGAAAAAAGTGCAGAAATGCCACTCACCATGCTACCCTCTACTGGACCACAATCTAGAAGAGAGGAGCACGTCAGGCAAGCCATTATCACACAATCAAGAGGCCTATAAATAAAGTTGTAAAACACTAATCCAAGTTAAACAATTATTTTGACACTATATTCAAAACAAAACATGTATACTAACTAGAGCATTGAAGCTTTATCCTTGAGGACGTTCCCCAGGATTTATTGTATGTTCTCAAAAGATTAGAACTCGTCATGTTGATCAAGAAGTCTATCATTACTTAGAAAGATTCTCCTGCATCAATGGTGTAATGATATTCAAAGCAACCTAATAATGATCAATTTTTTATTCATTAATGTGAATAAATTAAAATGATGCCGTTTTACCAAAGGAGTAGTTAAATATATGCTGAAAAAAGTTATCAATAGCCCCAATTGATAATAAAAATGAGACGATACAAAATGCATTAATCCTCATTGTAGTGAGCTTTGGGGTTTTTTTGTATTTTTTAAAAATAAATGTAATTTTACTATCTAAATAAGAGAATGATGTTGTTCGTTCCTCCCAAATAATAGTGGTGATCCTGGTACATATCAAGTTAACACCTTTATCTCTGGATTATGCAACAGTCTTGAATTGGTTCTAGGGTAAATACTTTGATACCTAAGTCAGTATTTTCCTTTGCCAGATACAATATTTCTATTTGCTAGTTTTTTCTTCCCTTGATACCTCAAACTCTTGTATACTTATAGGCTTCTTGAGCCTCCGTTATTGGAGTGACGTCTGATGCAAGAATTGTGTTGGTCGTGGCCATTGTGGTGCTTCATGACTTTTCTCCATGTAAGTAGCGCAAGTCACGATCTCTTGATCATGGCTAGTGTGGTAGTCACGTGTGTGATCCTCATGGTAGTTGCCGAATAATTCTCTGCACAAGTAGAGTTGGCGACAATCTCTTGGCGGTGACTTGTGTTGTGGCTATGTGGCGCATATTTCTCGACTTGTGTTTTCTCTTTGAACTAGGAACATGATGAGAAAAGAAATGCATGTTTTCTTAGATCATTTAACACCATTTTTAGATGTTTTCCCAGTGGATATTTAGGATTATAAGTGTTTTGCATGATAGAGAGTTAAAACTGCCTTGTTTGGTTATTCATATTAACTTCTCTATTTTGTAAGATATTTATAACCTAATGGGATTTTTCCTCCATGAGTGGTCTATATGTATTTTTCTGAGCTTAGATTGAAGATCATCATTGGAGAAAGCCATTCACAAGAATGATAGTAGATAGAAGGTCAATCGCAAGGTTGGTAGCGAAATAAAAGCCATTGGACTTACTGGTAGAAGCTAGAAGAAGTTTGGAGAAGAAGAAGGCGAGAAAGGGGCAAATATTCAACGATGAAAAGAAGTGCTCATCGAGCACAAACTGTGCCATATTACATGGTTTGTGACTCAAGAACTGCATAAAAAATAATTCCCAATGAACTGAAGCCCTTGAAGACATCCCAGAAGAGGGACCTTCTAAATATGCTCGATTCGTTCCCGCTCAGAAGCATTAAAAAGGCCCAGAGAATGGGTTGTACAATTATGCACGGTTTGTTCCTAGTCACTAGCACGATCCATGCCACTCTATTGATTAGGTTTTGATCAACGGGTTTTAACATTCTCTCTCTCTTCCCACTATATAAAATGGCGTTATCCATTTATCCAAAGAGAGACGGATCTGAAAATGAAAAACACTTTTTTCTTCTCTTTCTTCATCCATTCCATAACTTTTATGGCTTTAAAATCCAGTCTTGTTGTGGTTGTTCTTATGGTAGCTTAAATTTAGCACCTTGAAGATATTTGTAAGCGTATTTAATTCTTAAACTTGTGAGACTCTTATATCCATTTACTTTATGCCATTATTTCATTTCTTGTGATTATTCTTGCTTGATGTTAGTTGTACAACTAATAGATTTCACTGCATGATCTAGCACTAGGAACGGGAATGAACCCAGGATCATTTTTTCTTCTTGTTGGGATTTGGTCAATGTGAAGGTCATGTTTAGGAGTGACAACTATAAATTGTTGATTTTTTGGTTAGATTAGGCTAAGGGACTCAATTGAATTAGACCATGAATGATACGGGAGTGACCCACAGTCGGGCATCGGTTATTAATCTAGTTAGGGTTGTAGTCCAGTTCCGAAAGTCATATCCCATGTTTGTTGTAAATTAGTTTGGATAAAATTCTGGGGTGGGGGAATTAATGAGATACTAATTCTCTCAATCATAAAAGCATACATTGTTGTAGTGGGTATTCCTAGTGGAGGTTCCGGCGAGTCATGCTACTCCTGTGTTTAGTTTACTGCTCGATGTCGAGGGAGTTTGGAATAGAGAGGGTCAATGATAGCTCTCATTTAGCTATAACGGGTGGAGGTGAGAGTTTGACGAGAGGGCATAACTGAAATATTAGTTATCATGAGAGTTTTCGATAAATCAACCTCTCCACATCGAGTGATAATGCATAAAGTAATTACGAGTGAATGATTTAGTCTCAAATGTCAAATACGTGATGCAAATACGCCAAGATCACCTTTACCGTATTTGATCTCTTAACCTGTATTTATATTCTTGTAGTTGTAGATTAATTATTTCAAAACAAAACCCCATTTTCTCAACTCCCGATGCACACACTTGGCGACGCTTGTGTGTGGACTACGTGGGTCTATCCCTTAAACTCCTAAATCTTCATGGATGAAACTCTAGCTTCCCACTATCTACTCTTTAGTAGTTAGGAGTTAGTAAGGGAGAAACATTATAAATCCTTTTATCTATGACTTTCTAGTGCCCCAGGTTATTCATTGAAATGATGACTCCAGTGTGTCGGTCAGAACACTTTGACGGTTTTGCTAAGCTAGCTCTGTGTGGATTAGGCCTCATGCTTGGACAATAAATATACCATAAGATCCCCCAACCATTGAGCATTGAGGGGTAAATATCGAGGTGTATTTTCTTAACTAATACGACAATCGACCAATGATTTTAAGATCTAGTAGCATAGCAAATTTTGGGATTAATCTTCCTACTGTGTGGTACCTAATGCTAACCTAAGTGCTAACGAAAAGGTAGATGACCGGTTAACTGGTGTTGTGCCGAGAAGCCATAGTAGTAGTTTGGTTACTCCTAGCCAAATTAATAGGCTCAGACTTCTTTATCCTTTTTCTAAGTCCAGTGGAAATCAGGATTCCTAGGCCAGTGGAAAGTGTTCATTTTCTTTTTGATGGGTTCACGTATATTTACGAACAATATCTAAAGTATGGTCTGTCTTTTCCTATACCTGGGTATACGTTCCAAATTTTGGACAATTACAGTCTGGCTTTATATGAAGAACCCACATGGGATGATTGTTGTAGTGGAATTTTAGAAGGGTGTGTGATAGCGGTGGTATTGTCTTTCATGTCGAGTTATTTTGGCATCTATATCAACTTCATAAATTTAAGAACTCTATGGATGAATTCACTTTCTATCAACCTATTGCTAAGATGGAGTTGGTGACACATTTTCCCAGTAATTGTGGGGTATAGAGGGAAAATTCATCCTTGTGAAGAGCAGTGATTGTAATATGTGATTCATTAAGTGGAATTATCATGTGCCTGAAGATAAGTCAAGTGGGTGTAGGGAGAGTCTGGACTTGGGTACATTTTATTGGTTGATTTCTCGTAGAGTCCACGTGTCTCTTTTGGCGTAGTCAGAAGGTTGTACTATATTTATTTTTTGTTCTAAATGAAATGCATATTGTACATTTGTGTTTTATAACCCTTGTGATCTGATTATGACGATGTCATTGCTCTGTTTACAAACATGAGCTTGTTCACTATTCCTTTCCAAGTTCCATATATCCCTAGTGATGGAGTTGATGTGCACGTTATGATCCCAAACATTGAAGTTGATCATCCGGCCCATGTGATTAAGAATACCAAACACAGGTGTTGGTAAGAAGGAAGAATCTGTCCATAGTGATGGATCAAAACCCAAGAAGAAAATAGGGCTGGACTCATCTACCTAGAAGTGTGATTGGGATGTTAATGAGGCAAGGATGTTGGTCAATCTAGGAAGGCAAAACATTCTCATCATTGTCGTGGGTCTCGAAATGATGTTGGTGGCCACAACATTATCCCTTCACTTCTTCGTGATATAGGCGTGACTGATTACCTTTCCACGGTATGTTAATTTTATAGTTTATTGAAATAGTTTGTAGGTGCATGACCAGAAAATTGCTAATGTTCTTTCTTCATTTGTAAGTTGTAAACAACCTGACTGAATTGGGTCTGCGGTTGCGTGGGATGGAGGACTCGAAATTGGGAGCAAAGGAAAAGGAAAACAATTGGAGGGTGGAGCTTGGGGATACCCATAATAATCTCAGGATTGTCCAAGAAGAGATTGTAACCTGGTCAAGGAGCTCTCCAGTTTACACAGTGCATGCACTAATTCTATACAGTATGCGGGGTATCTATTAAATCAAATTTTTGAAGACCCGATGATTTTTCCAGATGTTTACTGAGATTATCATTGTTGCTCGATATACGGGATGATGGAGCTACGAGTATTTATGCGGTTTAACATATTAGGCGTGAAGAATATTCCCACTACTTCAGATATAAAGAACATGCTTAGTCAACATCGGCGGGAGCTGGATAAATTATTCGTAGATAATGTGGCGGGAAAATGCTCACCCTTTTCCATTGATAGAATTTGGAGAATTTGAGCCAGCCTCTCAGTCTTGAATCTCTTCGTTCATGCATGGAGGACTACAACAATGATATGTCGTTTAGTTCTGATGTGAAAGGAGGGAACATGTATGGGTGAGCCCTCAATCCTAAACCTAAAACCTAGAGGGGAACAGAGGAGGAATTTGTGCTTATCCCCGATTGTCCAGTTTCAAATTCTCCACCAAATCTTGGAGTGCGTACTTGGTTGCGGAATAACATACAACAACCAAAATAATTCAATGATGGCAAAATAGGATACCCCATTCGAGGTCGGCATGCTTTCCTTGTCAATTCAACACTCGGTGAGCCCGGAATCCTTGGTGAAGCTAGGACAAGAAAGCATTGCAAGAGGCGATGGATGATGAGTACGTTGTGCTGCTAAAGAATATTCCCTCCGTCCCGGCAGAATTGGCCACTTTACTTTTTGGACACTATTCTCTATCAAAGTCTGACCGCATATTTGAATAGATATATGAACAATAATATATACATATGTGATATTGTTCAATTCGTCGCAACACGTAGTTTCTGAAAAGCAACTTTTTATTTGCCGTTATTATACATAGGTAAAGATATTAACTGCCGAACATGTGTCTTGGATAACGTGCATAAAGCACTTAGGCCAAATCTGCTGGGAGGGAGTATGTTTTTAAATCTTTGTAGGTTATGACTTGTGATTCTTGCTCAATTACCTATTTTTAGTGGTTGGGAGGCAACTGATAATATGATATACAATGAAAATTCGTAACTGCCCTAAGCATGTTTTTCGATAATATATACTCTACCAAGATTGAATTGGTTGTTCGAAATGTTTTACGCTAACTCGTCGGAAAGCTTCATCCAGGTCGGAAGTTTGCCGTCATCACTGGCTTTCCATCCGCATGGCCTATTCCGATAAGGTGCTTTGCCGGGATTCGAACGGCAGGGAACGGTCTCTTCTAGATCGATTTTCCTAGTCAAAATAATGGGGAGGGTTTTATTGAGAAAAAACAAGACTACTTTCTTTTACTGCAGGAGAAAAAAAATAACAGTGACCCAAAAAGTCTCATCTCCTTGAGCCTGGAGGCCCAATTATTACTACTGAACATGCTCAGGACATCAAGCAGGCTGAATTCAAGAGGAAACCTGATATCAATTGCATCATTGACGAAGCTGAGCAAAGAAAACAAAAAAAAAAACAGTGGAGCAACTCATCTTTCCTTCAAAATTGAAATTTAATGTGGGGACACCCGCAAAAGGACCTGCGGCAGAGACTGGGAAGCACCAGTCCCGCCGAGGAAAATGAATTGGTTAAGCTGGAACTATCGGGGATTGTCAAGTTCTCGTGCAGTTAGACATTTCAAAAACTTGATTCTTAGAGACCACCCTTATTTTATTTTATTGTCTGAAACTAAATGTTCCTCTTTTCATTTATTGTGAATAAAAGATCAAATGGATTTCCATGGAATTTTTTGTAGATTCACATGGAAACTCAGGAGGTCTTGTTCTTTTTTGAAATAAAGATATAGATATTTCCGTTTTGTCATAGTCTTTCCATTTTATTAATTTCACAATCAAAGATATGATTACATGCTTTACTTGGCATTGCACATGTATATATTGTAAAACTGACACATAAAAAATAAAGGAGTTTTGGGAAAATTTCCCAAACTTAAGCTCTATATCACAATTACCTTGGTTATGCATTGGCAACTTCAATGAAATCTTACATCACAATGATGTGTGGCGTGACGAAGACCAACGAATGTGCAGTCTCTTGTTTTCCTCCCTCACCGAATCTGCTCTCGGTAAATATCTCATTGCGACACTTCTCAGCAGATTTGGGACACTCTTTGGCAATTTATTATAACAACAGTAAGTCGACTATCCTTCGGCTTCGCCAACAAGCAATGCAAGTTCGAAAATCAGGTTCTGTTCATGACCAGCATCTTCAGTTTAAAGGTATTTTTGAGCAGCTTTTAGTTATGGGAACTCCTGTGAGTAATGACGATCAAATTTTATGGTTCTTGACTGCCATTGGTAGTGAATTTAAAGATTTTTCCGCCCCCTATTAATCTTTCTCCCACCCCAATGTATACCGATGTAGTTGCTTGCACTAAAAACCATGAGGCCTTTTTGAGTAATTTACAGGGACCATCGCCTCAGGGAGGACCCAGTTCTGATTCAGTGGCTTTCGCAATCTCATATGTACCTCCTGGTGGCCACGCGTGGGGACATGCACCGGTGACTATCGCACGTGACAATGACATGTCGGGTTCACGTGTTGCCAGTGGTGGCTAGTTTTATGGACATGTTTGTGGCAGAAATTTTGGTCGGTTCCCTAGTGGTTTTGGTCGAGGTTCTGGAATCCAGTGTCAGGGGTGTCGTTGACCGGGACATGATGTTCACTGTTACAGTTTGGTTCCCCGCCAGTCTGAGAGTTCCCATCTTGCTTATCAGTTCCAGTTTTCTTTACAGCTTGAGCCATCATTTGTTGCTTCAGACTAGTACATTGACTCAGGGGTTTTGAATCATATGAGTGCTTCTTCCTCGACACTTGAGAGTGTGACCCCATATACTGATAATGCTTATGTCTCCGTTGGTAATGGTCATAAAATCTCTATTTCTGCCATTGGTGATTCTCAAATTACACCTACTATATTTTATCTGATGTCTTGGTTGTACCTGATATTACCAAGAATTTATTATCTATTAGTAGCTTACTAAATATCTTGGTGTTCTAATCACTTTTGACGACCATGGTTTTATTATCCAGCACTAAGTGGCCAATGCAGTCGTGGGCAGAGGCCATAGTGAGGATGACTTATATGTTCTAGATCGTGTTGAAGAGGTTTTAGTTTCATTCATTAAGCAAAATAAAAATCGGGCATCATTTGAGTTGTGGCATGCCTGGTTAGGACATGTGTCCCATAGCATTCTTTTGTTGTTAGCTAAATATGATGAATTCTCTATTTCTTCTTTATTATCAAAGCCTCATACTCGTGCCCCTTGTGTTATGGAAAACGGTCATAAATTGTATTTTTTGAGAACTTCAAGCAAGCTAAGTATGTTTTGAATTTGATTCATTTTGATTAGTGGAGTCCTACACCTGTTTTATCTAGACAAGGTTTTGGTTATTGTGCTCTTTTCGTGGATGATTACTCATGATTTACATGGCTTTACCTTATTCGGTGAAAATCTTATTTCTTTGGCGTTTACATGAAATTTGAGGCTCTTGTGGAAAATTGGATTTCTTCTCGTATTACGGTTTTTTAGAGTGACGGCGGTTATGAATTCCTTAATACTCGGCTACATGCGCACTTTGACACCAAAGGGATCCATCATCAGGTTTCAGGTCCTTACACACCCGAGTAGAATGGTCGTACTGAGCGCAAGCATCGCCATGTAGCTGAAATGAGCCTCACTATGCTCTTTCACTCTTATATGCCACTCTCTTTTTGGGATGATGCTTTTGCGACTGTTGTTTACACTATCAACCAAATTCCTACGCCCATTCTTGGTGACTCTTCTCCTTATGGCCTCTTATTAAATCAAGTGCTAGTTTACTCTAACTTCCACCATTTTGGTTGTAGAGTTTATCCATTCGTTTGTCCGTATTTTGATCATAAGATTTTACCCCGGAGCATTCCTTGTGTTATCAGTGGTTATAGTGCTCAGTACAAGGGCTTCTGGTGCCTTGATACTACTTCTTGTTGAGTTTACATCACTCGACATGCCTGATTTGATGAGACATGTTATCCCTTCGCCACTACTGACTTGAGCTCTTCATTATTTGCTTTCTTGGATGTCTCTACCTTTATTGATATAGTGCTTCCTGATCCTATATATGAGGCCTCTCTTTTTTCCTATGGCTCCTTGCTCGATTTGCTCATCTGAGTCACCATCGAACTCCCAGTTGTCGTCCGGTTCCCCTGTTTTAGATTCTGGACCGGTGCCAGATTCTCCCTTGGCTTTTTTCGGGTCTTTTGCTTCTTTTGGTGGATCCCCCGACATGCTGCCAGCTCGGACTCACCCTATAACTACCCAGACTCGTGAGATGATTCTACGGCCTCGCCATTTTGATGATTATGAGGTTTTCGTCTTGTAGCTGCCTTACTCACTCAGACTGAGCCTCAGGATTATCGTACCGCCCTTGGTGATCCTCAGTGGGTGGATTCTACGGATGATGAAATGTCCACTCTTCGGCGTCAACATCTATGGGATTTGGTTTTGCGTTTCTCTGATGTGAGTATTGTTGGGTCTAAATGGGTCTTTTGGTTGAATTATCATCTTGATGAGACTTTTGAACACCATAAGGCCCGTCTGGTCGCTCAGGGATTCTCTCAGATACTGGCTTTTGAGTTTGACCACACTTTCAGCCCCGTGTCAAAGCTTCCATCATTCGCACGGTTCTTGCCATCACCACCATTCGATAGTGGTCGTTACATTAGTTGGATGTCAAGAACGCTTTCTTGAATGGTGTTCTCGACTCCCCTGTTTATATGGTGCAACCCGTCAGTTATAAGGATCCTGCCCAACCTGATCACACGTGTAATCTGTGAAAGGCCATTTATGGGCTCAAACAGGCCCTGCAGGCATGGTGTGACCGCTTCAGCACTTATCTTCAAGAGCTTGGCTTTGTTTGCAGAACATTAGACATGTCCTTCTTTGTGTTTTCTCGCGGCATTATTCTTCTTTATCTACTGGTGTATGTTAATGATATTATTCTCATTACAATGATTCTACTGCCATATGCCA
>JAUOBV010224574.1:0-11717 GCA_032360425.1 Rubia occidens
AGCAACATGAGCCATATCACCAAACCAAAGAACAAAAAAAGAGCTAGAAGGTAAAAATGCGCCAGAAAACTGTCTGGCGCGTGTATTCACGCGCTTGAAAAAGGAACGAGTGTGTTGGACGCGATGAGCTCGTGTGTTCACACGCGAAGATGATTGCGCGCGTGTATCCCAAGAACGCGTGTTGAAAACACGCGGATCAGGCCTGTAGCGCGTTGATCTCACGCACTGAAGAAACTTCTGGGCAGGAATCGCTGCTCAAGTGACCGGAGATGAGTGAACAGTCGATGATGAAGGCAAATAATCGGTGGCCGGAGACGAGCGAACAACCGGTGGCCGGAGATGAGCGAACAACCGGTGGCCAGAGATGAGCGAACAACCGGTGATGAAGGCAAACAATCGGTGGCCGAAGATGAGCGAACAACTGATGACGAAGGTAAGCAATCGGTGGCCGAAGACGAGCGAACAACTGGTGACGAAGGCAAATAATCGGTGGCCAGAGAAGAGCGAATAATCGGTGGCCAGAGAAGAGCGAATAATCGGTGATGAAGGCAAACAATCGGTGCCCAGACACTAAGGCAAACAATCGGTGACGAGCGAACAATCGTTGATGAACAATCAGAGACGAGCGAACAACGTTTGGATGCCGAGAAAGGTCGCTGGAACTCGAGACAGGCGGCAGTGATAGCCACGATGAGGGAGCCCTTGACCGGTAGTGATGAAGACGAAATCATCGGCAATCGGAGATGACTGGAGACAATCGGTGCCTGGAAGCAAATTTGGAGACGGCCGGAGATGACGTTGCCGGAGAGAAAGCGCAATCGGAGATGCCGGAAGTTGGCCTGAATAAGGAGATTCTGATCGCCGGAAAAAGATAGGGAGGGGGGAAGGAAATTAGGGTTTAGAATTTAGGATCATAATCCAACTGAATTATATAAATAGAGTACAAAAGGTAGCCTAGGTCTAGTAGAACTCTAATCTAGTCATGAATCTAATCCATAATCAAATCTAATCTAGTCAATATTTTGACTTATTCTAACAAACATTAACAAGGTTGAACCATCATTCTTCCCACCGTCCACTTTGTTACATTTGGTATTCCTCTTTTATGGAGCCACGTTTATTTTTTAATTATCTCCCCATTAATATGACTCTCCCTTCTCCAAATCAATTCTTCCAATCTGTTCCCCAATAATAGGGTTAAAGAATGAATATAAGAAGGATTCTAATTGGTTTTGTGATATCCTATTTAATGTACAATTGTATTTTGTAAACCTTTGTACTCTCACGTATACTCCTCCGTTCCACTTTAAACTTCTTATTTGCTTTTTCAGAGTCAAACTTTACAAACTTTAACCCTAAATATAAAATTAATATATAAACAATAAATATATCATGTGACATATCGTTAGATTTGTCTTAACATATATTTTTTAAATATTAATTTTTTATGCAACATTATTTATATATTAATTTATATTTAGGATCAAAATTTGTAAAGTTTGACTCTCCAAAAAACAATTAGGAAGTTTAAAGTGGGACGGATGGAGTAAAAGAGATGGGTGGGCGGCCAAACCCCACCCCAAGGACACGTGTTCCATTCCTGCTCTTAAAATGGACACGTACTAAAACCGTGTCAACAAAACGGCACAGCATGCAGGACGACTTGGGAGAACAAGGCACATCACTCCATTTCAAGTACTCTGTTTTTTCACTCTTAATTTTATAATACTATTCTTTTCAAAATTTGATTACATATTTGAATAAATATATAAAAAATAATATTATCGTATATAATATTGTTCAAAATCAGGGTCTACGCTATTTCTAGGTGAATGTTTTGATCGTCCTATCATGAATTAAATTAAAAATGAATTATTGCATGCTATATTATGCTTAAATGTGCTATTTGAAATGTTAGAGTGTGCATAAAATATTTTGATTTTCCTGTTAATTATTTTATTTTTATAATAATTACGCATGGTGTGTGCTTTATCGCGTTGTACTTAATTATTGTGATATTATGTGAATTAATTACCGTGATATTATATGTGGATGGCTGGGTTGTATCTTATTTTACCGTGACAAAACTTGACTGCGTGCTCCTTGATTAATTGTCTGTGTTTTGCAAGGTCCCCGGCGCCAAAGGTAGTTCAGTCGAAATCGGCGGGGAGCAGTATAGATCGGATCGTACGACTAGGATGACTACCCGCAGAGTTTTGTGGTATGCTAGCATAACCATTTGGTACAGATATGAGCTCGTAACATACTGGGCATGGTTGATAAGAATTGACTTCTGGATCTTTCGGGCACTACTTAAAATGTTATGTCCTGTATGTTAGTCAGAGCTGCCATATAGGCACTTGATTGCAGTTTGACATTACCCACCGGTATCCTTTTACTATGTGTTGGGATTTATGTGACTGTTTCTTTTATCTGAACACTAAAACTCCACTTGGTAAATACTCGCGATGGAACTTCACTAAGAAAGAAATTTAACCTAATTTAAACATCCCTAACAAGTGTTGCTGAGCAGATAGAGAAAGAGAGAGAGCTCTTGTACGAAGCCTTTACTTCATTTGGGGATAGGATCCTGGATAAGCTTTTGAAGTTAGAAACCAGTTTAGAAAATTTATTGTTAAACCATGTGAAATGCTTATTATAAGACTTTCACTGTAATAGTAAGTTAGTGATATGAATCTCCTTGCGAAAACTCTGCATTGCGGAATATCGGATCTTTAACCCAAGTAGGAATCTCGCCCAACCTACTTGTTTCGCATGAAATTCAAGCATCTAACCTGCAGGGTACACTCAATTCCGACTTGTACTCTAAATAGTCCGCAGGTTTAGATCACAAGGGGTCTTTGATAACTAACTAGCCTGCAGGGTTAGCTCACAAATGATATTGAAACTAAATTAACCCGCATGATTAAGCAAAAATGAAGACAATGAGTATAAGTCAAAATTATGAATATATGATTGATAAAAAGATGTTGAAAATCTCGGCCATCCCTCTCTTTAAATAGAGGTAAATTTCGGCCATACAAACCCTAAGCACAATTGGAATCTGAATCAACTTATGACAACTTTAGGAAGCTAAAACCATATCTATCTAGAACTTCTACAATTAACCCTAATTCGGCCGTGTAGTAACTAGAATTTGACTAGAAAAATATTACCTTATCTAATCTTACCAAATCTAATTCTAATCAAAATAAAAGACAATATTTTTGAAAACCCTAATGGGCTGGGTTCGAAAATATGAACCCTTCAAAAGCCCACATGGCCGAGTTATTGGACTGAAATAAAATAATGTTACAATGATCACACAACGTTATTAAAAAAATCAATGGGAAAAAGAGTATAGTGTTCTTCACAATGTCTTCAGTTTATCGACAAGCTTGAATAATTAATCCAAGCCCTAGCCGACTTATTCTTGATTTCTTCATCATGAAGTCGATAAATCAAAGCATTCAATGCCGTATCCCTTCTTTCTTCACCTTGTCATCGGTCCAGTCAGGTCACTTAAAGGATCCCGAACATAGCCCTTGAATGTTTGATCAAGTCGTGGAATGTCTTAATTTTTGGTGGTAGTCGTCTTGGGATCTCCATCATTCCGTCCGTGGTCTAAAGGTTTCGCCCTCGAAACTGAATCCTCTTCATACGTAAAAGGGGATGAATCAGCAACATTGAAAGTAATACTAACACCATAATCACCGGGTAGATCAATCTTGTAGGCGTTGCCATTCACACGTTCTAACACTTGAAAAGAACCATCACCGCGCAGACTTAATTTAGATATCCGGGAATTTGGATACCTCTCCTTCCTCAAGTGCAACCAAACCCAATCGCCTTCCTTGAAGTGTACAGTTCGGCAGCCAGGGTTTACCCGTACAGCATTCTGAGCATTTATCCTTTCAATTTTCAATCGCACCTTCTCATGTAATCTTTTTACAAAATTAATCTTCTTTTCTCCATCTAAATTCTTCACCTGTTTAAAGTTCAAAGGAAGTAAATCAAGAGGTGTAGTAGGTAGAAATCCATAAACAATTTCAAACTGAGCTAAAGAAGTAGTAGAGTGAATAGTGCATTTATAAGCAAAATCTGCTATTGGAATGCAAGTTTCCCAATTCTTCAAATTCTTTTGGACCAAGGCACGCAGGAGTTACCCAAGTGTGCGATTTGTCACTTCTGTTTGACAATCAGTTTACGGATGACTTGCCATTGAAAACAACATTTTTTTCCTTAACTTGCACCACAAGGTGTTCCAAAAGTAGGACAAAAAGTTTACATCTCTATCGGAGACAATTAATGTAGGAATCCAATGGAGACGGACTACTTCTTTGAAAAATAAATCTGTGACATGTTTCACATCATATGTCTTCCTACAAGGAATAAAATGTGTCATCTTCGAGAAACGATCAACAATCACAAAGATAGAATCATTACTTGCTTGGGATCACGATAATCTGGGAACAAAGTCCATAGAAAATCAACCCAGGGATGTGTAGGAACAGGTAAAAGATTTTATAAATCATGCGGCTTAGTCTTAGACTTAGCCTTCAAACAATCAATACAAGTCCTACAAACCCTATCAACATACATGGGCAATTTTGCCCAATAAAAGTTCTCCTTCAACAAATTATAAGTTTTTAATGCACCCAAATGTCCTATCAAACCACCTAAATGAGCTTCTTTAACAAGTAATTCATGCATGGAACATTGAGGAACAAATAACCTATTATTCATGAACAAAAACCCATCTTGCCGAAAATATTTATCAAATGAACCATTCTCACATTTAGCATAGACAGATGGAAAATCAGGATCGTTGGCATATAATTCTCGCACAAAAGAGAATCTGAAAAAGACACACTCCATTTGTGTAAGTAAAACATGTCTACGACTCAAAGCATCAACAACAACATTTTCTTTACCCTTCTTATATCGCAACACATAAGGAAAAGATTCAATAAAACTAGACCATTTAGCATGACTCTTCACCAAAGTTTTTCTTCACTCACGATCTATAAAAGAATGGTGAAATTTATGTTCAACCAATTCGCTCTAGTGAAAATGTAGCTAATCTCTTCACCAAATCACTGCCGATGTCAACATTTTAAAATTTGGTGCACAAGATTGGAATGCGGAAATTGAGAAATATTAAATTATGTGCTCAAGAAAGAGAGCTATACACTGTACTCTTTTTTTTTTCTCTTAGCCATGATTTTTCCCATTGGGTTTTCCTGGTAAGGTTTTTAATGTGGAAGTGTACTAAAATAGAAAGATTCACTCTTATTCCTTCACTAGGTTTTTTCCACTCCAGATTTTCCTAGTAAGGTTTTAATGACGCATTTTTCGAGAAATGGACATTCAAGGGGGCAGTGTTATAAACATCAATGCATGAAGTAATGCATGTGTGTGAATGACTATTAAACTTATAAGAAATTAAGGGGGATATTGTTATGAATGAAGTGAACTGACGAATGCATTCACTTGATTTGAAAGATGAGATTGATTTACTCTTGTTAACGTATGAGGTGAAGTACTATATATAGGTGGCCATCCTAAGTGAAATGAATAAGAAGAACATCTCCCCTTTAATATTATCTATTGATCTTGCTATTTCATTTTCCTTTAAATATTTCAATATTAGTTTCCGAGGGAGATGCCAAGACTACTACCACCATAGATGAAAACATTCTACGACTTGATCAAACATTTAAAGGTTATGTTCGGGATCCTCTAAGTGATATGACATGTCCTATGACTAGGGAAAAAACAAAGCTTAGAGTTGCTTCTTTAAATGCTTTGATGGATCAACTTCATGATAAAGAATTAATGAAGAAATCACCATCTACAAGTTCTTAGATTAATGGTTCAAGAGTGTCGAGGAGGTGAAGACATCACGAAGAACACTATATTATTTTTTCCCACCATGTTTTTAATAAGGTAGTGTTGATCATTGTAAACTATTGCAAAATTATTTCATTTTAGATTTTTGGAATTAAGTTTCGGCCATATGGGCTTTGAAGAGCTTAATTTCAAAAATCAGGTCCATTAGGGTTTTAGTATATTCATTTTTATTCTGATTACAATTAGATATGGTAAGACTACATAAGACAATATTCATTCAAGATCACTTCTTGATGAATTCGGCCATGTAGCCATTTATTTTTAGTATTCTAGTTAGATATGGTTTTACCTTCTTAAAGCTGTCATAAGTTGATTCAGATTGTGCTTTGGATTAGGTTTTCTAGCCAAATTCTACCCTATAAATAAAGGGGTTTGGCTATTCACCTTTTTTATCAATCATATATTCAAAATTTTAAGTTCATACTCTTTGCTTGCGAACGTTCATCATTATTGTTTAATCCTGCCGGTTAATTAAGTATCAATACCTTTGATATGTGAACTAATCTCGCGGGCTAGTTAATGTCATAAATCTCTAATTGTTCATAATCACGAGGGTTAATTGTGATCAATTTGTGCCACTATACTAGGGTTTGCGAGATCCATCCTTTAGTCAAAGATCTAAAATTCCACGAACCAGAGTTTTTGAAAGGAAATTCATATCAGTCAGAATCAGAGCAAAGAGAAAGACCTCATGTGGCCTAAAATTCTCAGGGGTTTTCGAGTTTCTTGCATTATTTAATTTCAAGGTTTTGTTTCAAATTATAATTTCTTTCTTGTCAGATTTTAACTATGTTTGTTTGATATTTCTTAATGGGAGGATTGAATCTAGAGTCGAAAGACATCGAAGGGTTCAAGATTTAGAATACTTTGGTATTACTTTCTGCCTACACCTACATCAATCGAGTCAGAAGAGTGTTAACAAGTATTATCCGCCTTCACCTCCCTGTCAGTTTCGTAGTTTTAGGGTAGCGTATACAATTTACACTACCACAGACCCCCCTAGCACCAATTTTTTAGCACTGGTTTTGGAAAATCGGTACTAAATTAGCACTGGTTTTGTGAAAACCAATGCTAAATTAGCACCGATTATTTTTAATTAGCACCAAATTTTTAATTAACAATAGTTTTTTAAAACCGGTGTAAAATTAGCACCAGTTGTTTGAAAATTAGTGTTAATTTTAAAAAAATAGCTCTAATTTAACACCGGTTTTAAAAAAATTAGTGTTAATTTTAAAAACAAGTGCTAACAATTTTTAAATTCAATCTTCCTGCCAAAAAATTGGCCAAAAATTCTAATTTTTTTGCCAAAAATTTCATGTGACAGGCACAGCTGTGCGCAGCCGCTCTAAGCTAAATATTTAAAATTTCAATCTTCCCGCCAAAAATTTCAAAACATTCGCCAATTTTTTTTAAATTTTTTTCCAATATATTTCATGCGATGTCTGCAGCTGCGCCAATAGCTCTTAGCTAAATATTTTTAAAAATTCAATCTTCCCGCCAAAAATATCAAAATATTCGCCAAAAATTTAAATTTTTTGCCAAATATTTCATACAATTGGCACACCTTCGCGCAACCGCTCTAAGCTAAATTATTTTAAAATTTTAATCTTCCCGCCAAAATTTCAAAAAAATTGCCAAAAAGTTTAAAATTTTTGCCAAAAATATTATGAGATTCACGCAGCTGCACGGAGCCGCTCTAAGCTAAATTATTTTTTTCTTGACTTTCAAAATCATTCACTTCTTTTGTTAACTTTAACTATCACTAGATTGACTTAAATTAATCAAAGATCAACCTTTATTGACCTAATATAAATAAGAATATAAATTTTTGAATAACAAAAATTATATAATTTAGAGCAATGGACAATGGGGAAACACAATTTTGGGCCACAGTGTAATTATCCAAAACACTGTACAAGTAATCAATGCTGACTTTCGAGGCCCTTCCATTCACCTATGCATGCCCAAATCGCAAAGTCGCTATCGTATATTATTCAATTGAATTTTTTTGTAGCCAATTTTATGATTCGACAATTCCAAATTTCTTGGAGGTATCTAAGTGCGAAAAGTAAAAACTTTACTCGTAACTCCAAAATGAAATCCGCTCGAACGTGATGCTTCCCTATACACCCCCATTTCATTTTCCAAATCCGTAATAGAATATTTATCATCAATCGGGCACAAGAACATAGTCGTAATCTTTTTCGATTTCTCTTTCTTACTTCTATGTATTGAACTCCAAGTTACTCTTGAACATCTACTAGCGCTTTCCCACAATTCACCCAGAAGATATGATATTTAATATTTTTATATTTAGGTAATAATAACAAAAATCATGTATTTTGGAGCAATGGATAATGGGGAAACACAATTTTGGGCCACAATGTCATTTTTCAAAATTGTGTACAAGTAATCAATGTTGACTGTCGAGGCCCTTCCATTCACCCATACATGCCCGAATCGTGAAGTCGCAATAGTATACTATTCAATTTTATTTTGGCGTAGCCAATTTCGTGATTCAACAATTCCAAATTTCTTGGAGGGACCTAAGTGCAAAATGTAAAAACTTTGCTCGTAACTCCAATTTGAAATCCGCTCGAACGTTGCGCTTCCGTATACACCCCCATTTTATTTTCCAAATCCGTAACGGAACATTTATCATCGACCGGGCACAAGAACATATCCATAATCCTTTCCGATTTCTCTTCCTTGTTTCTATGTAATCAACTCTATGTTACTCTAGAACGTCTACTAGCGCTTTCCCACAAGATACCAAAAGATATATTATTTAATATTTTTATATTTAGGTATTAATAACAAAAATCATGTATTTTGGAGCAATGGATAATGGGGAAACACAATTTTGGGCTACAGTGTAATTTTCCAAAATTGTGTACAAGTAATCAATGTTGACTTTCGAGGCCCTTCCATTCACCCATACATGCCCAAATTGCTATGTCGCAATCGTATACTATTCAATTGAATTTTGGCGTCGCCAATTTCGAAATTAAGCAATTCCAAATTTCTTGGAGGGCCTAAGTACAAAATGTAAAAAATTTGCTCGTAACTCCAAATTGAATTCCGCTCGAACGTGGTGCTTCCCTCTACACCCCCATTTTATTTTTCAAATCCTTAACGGATTATTTATCATCGATCGGGCACAAGAACATATCCGTAATCCTTTCCAATTTCTCTTCCTTACTTTTATGTAATCAACTCTATGTTACTATCGAACATCTACTAGCGCTTTCCCAAAAGTCACCAAAAAAATATTATTTAACCTAAATATAAAAATATTATTTAATATTTTTATATTTAGGTAGAAACAACAAAAATCATGTATTTTGGAGCAATGGATATTGGGGAAACACAATTTTGGAACATAGTGTAACTTTCCAAAATTGTGTACAAGTAATCAATGTTGACTTTCGAGGCCCTTCCATTTACCCATACATGCCCAAATCGCAAAGTCGCAATTGTATACTATTCAATTGAATTTTGGCGTCGCCAATTTCACTCTCAAGGCGTATAAAACCAATACTCCGTATAAATGTTATATTTACAATGTTATATTATAAATAGTAGTCATCAAAATACATTTATTTTTAATATTTACTAACATTTATAATATAATTTTCCATTAATATAATTTCCCCGAACATATGATTTCCCAATATCAATATTTATTAACAATTATAAATAGTCATCAACGATATTGTTCAGCTCTCATCCTCACCCCCACCCTTGTGAGACCCCCATCCTAGATGAAAGTAGGACAATGCGTATTGTATCAAAATAAAGATACATAATAATGTATAGTAGGGTATCAAATAAGATAATAATATATAATGTGATGTTAATTTTTAAGTTATGTGTAGGTTATGAAAAGTATCATAAATATTTTTGAATAATATTAGAATGATTTTTAGTAAAATAAAATAAAGTGTAAAATGACTAATGAAAGTAAATAATAAATTGATTAAGAAAGAAAAAAAATAAGGAAAGAACTCAATTGAGCTTCAAAATTTTCAGCCTAAGAGACGAGAGAAAGAAAAAAAAAACTAAACTAAACTTAAACCCTGGATTCAGAAATGAAGACAGAGAAAAAACAGAGAAGAAAAAAAATAGAAAGAGGGAGTTGCTTTCCTTAGGAAAGAAGAGAGGGTTTGGAATTGCTTTTCGAGAGAAGCGGACGAGCGAGCAGCTCCTTCTCTGGTGAAGAGCTTCTGTAGCGGCTGCTATGTGACAAAAGCTTCGCTTCTCCAATTGCGGGATCGAGCGGTGGAGAGGTGGCGTGGTAGCGACGTTTAGGCAGAGAGCTTAGGGATGGCATGTGAGGTGACGATTGAGGGAAGCTGAAGGTGGGTGGATAGTGGCATGAGGTGGGGGCTGGAGCGGCGGGCGGAGGGTGAGGCAGCGAAGGGGTGGTGCTCTGCTTGCGGAGTCGGCGGTTGTTAGCTACGAATCGATGGTGGTGATTCCATTTTTTGGGGGGTATTTTCTCACTTGTTCTCTTAATAAATTCGATCGATGCCATGTTAAATTTAAAATTTTGTATGCTTTTTTCCTTCGTCGCCTTGTTTTTGTTCTACTGTTATCCAGTTTTACCATTAGCACACAAGGTGTTTGATTATTTGTCTCAGAAACTTATTAGCTTTTTTTTATGTGATTGAGGGCTTTTTCATTCGAATGTAGTATAAGAATTCTTAATATTTTCAAACAACGCTCTTATGTTTTTTCCCCATTGTTTCACTTGGTAGCATTGCTTGCATAATTTTGCCTTGTTTTGCAGGATGTGTTTTATATCGAGTTTTAAAGAGTAATCTTGTATTGGCAAAATTTGGAAAAGGCTTATTCTCTGGCAATCATCCAGTTGACAAATATAATGTAAATTCACATTTAATCATAGTTGTTTAAGATGTTTGATCTTGATTGTAACAGGTGGGTTAGATTTACAATCTTTCTGTATGACTATTGCATTCCTCCATATTTGTGGTGCTTATTTTTTATGATAGAGAAATGAACAGAGAGAGGAATTCAAGAAAATAATGACTCTGATGCAAGCTCATAATAGGCAAGGTGCTATCCATTGTGATGGAATTCGAGCAGGGCATAGTCTTGGTGGTTCAAGACTATGCTGCGTTGAAAAGCTACCTAAAGGCGCTTTTGTTTGCGAATACGTTGCCAAAATTCTTGTCAACATGAGTTGGTGAGTTTAAGAATCTGTACTTTCTTTTCTTGGGTTCTTGAATTCATTCTGAGCTCTTTTAAAATTGTGAACTAATGTAAAGATCAGAGCGTCATCATACTTTGGCTTTACTTCTGATCATGATAAGCACTTTTTTTCATATAGTGGTGCTGAAAAAGGTGTGAAAGATTGAAGGTCAAGGAAAGTGTATGTTGGAATTTCTCCTCAAAGTCCAAATAGAGTTTGTTTGACTTAGGTTTAATTCTAAATGAGCTATAAGAGTTTAGGCCCAATAGATTGGGCCTAGGGTTTACGGGTGGGTGTTAGTATAAATAGAACTTGTTTATGCTAAAACCGCAAAGTTAGTAGGTGAAAGTTTGTGAGTCTGGGTGCTTCGTTAGGGAGGATAGAAGAGGGTTGAGAGACATAGTGTGTAAAGAGTGATAAAACATACTTTGTAAAACTCTTCTATTTTCTAGTTGATTGGAGCTGTTTGCCGTAGTTTTTTCCTGATTTGGGTTTCCACGTAAATTGGTGTGTTTGATGTATTTGTAATCACCGTATGAAGTCCCTCGTCGTGATCCCTTGAACCGCGTCCGACCTGCAAGACAATGCT
>JAUOBV010224683.1:0-11717 GCA_032360425.1 Rubia occidens
AACTGTCACTTGAAAGTCAAACAATTTTTCCCAGAAGAAAACAAGATGGGAAGTTTTTCAACAAGAAAAAAAAGGATAATTTTTTAACCATCCATAGCTAGCTGGAAATCACGTGGTATTGTTTTTTGATAAAACCCAACCTAAAGATCAAAAAGAAGAAAACTAGTCTGGACACATATCATGCACAATACAGACAAATGCTACGATTTCATCATTCCTATACTACATTTTACATCACATAGCTAGATTGAAATCACTTTTTTTAGATAAAACCCAACAAAAAGAACAAAAATAAGAAAACAAGTCCGGACACATATCTTGCATAGCACAAACACTGCAAAAAAACAAGCACAATCAATCCATTTTCCAAAACTAAATTTTTTGTTTCATTTAATGAAAAGAAGAGAAAAATAAATGAGAAGGAGTGAGAGGCTATAGAATGAGATCGATTAAGAATTTCCAGCGGTAAAATATGTGTTAATATAAAAAAACAAAACTAAGAACAAAATAAATATCTCATAAGCGGAAAACAAATGCCATAGTCAATGGAAAAAAGGTTAGAACCTCCATGCAAATGTATAGGGTGAGAACATTAATGGCAATAGGATACCCTACTAGTTGGATTAAGTTTGAGTAATTTCCTTGTCGAATAGTTTTCAGTTGAATCAGAACCTCAAATTCTTTACATTTTACAAACTCACATATGCAAATATCATTCTCACTAATGTTGTACACAAAGAAAATTTCTTTCCTCCCACCACGGTATCTCACTCCGTCCTGTCTAGATTGCAAATTATTGTTTTAATCACAAATTAATGGAAAGCCACTTGGATTTATCCTAAGAATTTCACAAGGATTATAACTACCCATCCCCAATTTTTCTCTTCGATATTCTAATTGAGGATTTCACGAGAAGTTTAATGTGTCAAAAAAAGAATTTCACAAGACGCTCTAATTGGAATAAAGATTGCAGTTTTACCCTTCCCCGCTTTTCCCTTCAAACTCGCCGTCTTTTGTTTGCTATAAATAATGGTTTAGATTTAAGTATTAAATTAAGTCATTGTCGTAGTGTGTAGATTATAAAATATTTTAAAATTTCCTTTTCTAAAAAATTAATAAATTTAGAAGTATGTGTGAAATATCTAAAAACAAAAAAATGATATGTGCTGCCATGTTTAGTACTTAAAGAACTTTTAACTTCAATTTATCCTAACCTAGTTTGGAAACATAACAAAAACCAAAAATATTTTTCCGTAAAATGTCAAGCGAAAAACGTAGTTTGGTACAGTCATTCCAAATCTAAAGCTAAAATCAAAATGTACCTAATAAGCACCCACCATGACCATTTTAAATATAGATTAAAAGTTTACCATGTTTTCTGTTTTAAGACTTAAAAGGAGAAAAAATTAATAAATAAAGTAAAAAAAATATGGAATAAATAAAATCAAAAATTAATAACCACCAAAGACACATATCGGAAGAAAGAAAAAAAACAAAACTCTGGCTAACTCTTATGGTGGAGCTTCTGGCGGCGCCTGTGCTTTTTTTATTGTAAAATAATTAGATCAACGACGCGTGGCCAGATCCCGATGCATGTGAAAGTCTTTGATGGCGCATGCCTATCAACCACATAATTATTGAACTTTCTCCTCGGTGAAAACCTTCAGATTTGTGAGCGTTAATTACATAACTTTCATTAATATAGCCTCCTAGAATCCACCGGTGGATGTGACCTTATATATGATAAAGTTTGACTAATTTTGATCGATATCACTTATCTCTACCCCATATAGATTAGGGCTACTCAAATCCATTTCTTCACTTAAACCCTTCATTTATGTTGTCAGTCTCACGCTCAAACGTGTTGCGTCGTACCGTACAAACTCTGTGCAAACCCTGTCACAGAGTGCTTAGATTCAATATCCCTAATGGATTCATCTTTGAAGCAATGTAGCAAGGGAAGAGGGATTAGTATGGATTAGAACATGTTGGAGATGAACTGTTTGGATGGGTTGAAAAGGGTGATGACAAAAAATCTGGTCATTTTGCAACTTTTGACATGCGTGCACACTGAGTGCAAAAGAAACATCTTAAAATTTTCTTTTAACGCACAAGTAGATGAACAACCTTATTTCCACGTATTGTTTGCATTTTTCCAGCGATCTCGCCTTTGTCATATTCTTCACCACTTTCGTCATTCCATTCTTAGACATCACTTTTAATTTCTTCATTCGTTCTACCCCAATCCCAACTTTCTTTTTCTTAAATACCACATATTTACTAACAATGATCTTTTTCGAAACCGGATCATATAGCCTCCGTGCCCTGGACTTATCACTGACTCCTAAAAAGACGTATTTCCTGCTTTTATCTTAAATCTTACTCATTTTTTGATCAGGTACGAAAACATGGGCTATACATAAAAAATAAAAATAAAAATACTTCACCTCAGGCTTCTCACCACTTCACGCCTCCTCTGTAGTCTTGTCTTCCTCTGCTACCATATGACATTTATAATGAATGTACAGACACCATCTTACAGCCTCGGGCCAGAAAGCCTTGAGATTCTACAGGTCTGTCTTTCCTACTATGCTTATGAACATTTTGTTGGCTTGTTCTTTAAATTATTGTTAATTGAATGATTGTTACACCATGCAAGCATACACCTTAAGCTACTTTCATGTTAGCCCATAACTTAATATCCCCCGGTCAGTAAAACCTAGATGTAATAGGGGTAGCGATATTTTGGGACCGTGTGGGTTTGTCGATGTGGGTCACCGAGTCAACGTTACGATGAACGTACACTAGTCTTAGATGGACTTTGAACCCGAAGGGTTGCAGATAAATATAGCATAGTAGCAAGAGTCAGATTTCTTTACAACCTTAGAGTCAACAATATGTTGCCTATTTGTTTGCTTCTGTAAGCCTAAGAAGAAGCATTCATGGTGGAGTGCCCAGGACGTAATCGTACGAGGGAGAATCAAATCTGCATAGCAGATAGGGCCGTTGTTACACTCTCCTAATTACGAAGGCGGTGCCGATGGAAGAATTTATGTTTTAGCAGCCAATACGAAACCTTCAACTGAATTACTAATGAGTTAGACAAACCACACTACAAAGCCTTTAAAAACTAAGTTCCATAGCAATGATAATGTACCGTGGAAAGATTAGTATATTTTCCAAATCCATTGATACCTATCATCATCACACAACCCATTGAATAAACAGTATACTAGATCCAACTCCTTGAATGGATGATATAGACAACTGGCCAATAACCTCTTGAGATGAGCCAAACGATGGTTTCAGCATCAGAGAGAGATCTGCTCCGTGTGAAATGCAGCAGGGGAACAAACAGAAGATGGCATTTAGGAAGGAAATTGTGGAAGGTGGTAGAGATCGTTCTCAATGATTCCCTTTAAAAGGATCTAACCCTGCAAATTCTTAACAAGGCAATGGTCGGAGCTAAGTTCCGTCATGAGTAAATTTGACACACTCAGCAGACTCTTGGTAATTCTGGGAATAAATACAATATTATGCAGTTCTAAAGGTATAGCATCATGCTCAACATTAAGAATAGAAATGCCAAATGAGTAATCAGGAGAGAATTACCATCTGTAACTATGAGTTAGTCATTAATATAGGTATTCTTGAGAGTGAGGTTCCTCCTCTGCCCGCCACCTCTGCCAATAACCCTTAACATCGGCTCCTTCTAGGATCTTCACCTCCTCCAATAACCCTAAACCATAGATCCTGCTCTTCTTGCCGCGCCCAAACCTGCACATCCCCCAAAACGCTGCTCAGCCCCCATAACTCATCGACAATAGCCCTAGCCCTATCCCCTCTCAGAGAAAAACATTGTGTACTTCCTCCAATTTACCACGCTGAAATAATGGCAGAACTCTTTCAAAAAACTTGTGAAAAGTGTGAGGATGCGAACTACACCATGTTTTGCTTACACCGTGGAGATGTTTCTGGAAGAACATTGTCATATTGGTTTTTCTCTATGTTAGCCCTACCTTGATCCAGAGTTTCATCGATTTTACTTCTTGAGAGTACAAAACCATCCCTTAAAATGGTATTATCTCGTCTCAACTGTGTTGTTGGCTAATCTTGTTGAGGTCTTGAGCTAGCACCAGTTCAATTTCCAAACTCAGGTACGCTCTCGTGGTCTACTCTGATCCCTGCATTGTATAATATAAGCCTCCAAATTTCCTTCTTCTCATTTCAGGGGAATGTATAGCTCAGCAAGTTCATGTATGCAATTCCCATGAATATGTCAATGCTCTGGAGTGTCCTGATTGTCATTGCAGCTCATACATTTGTTATTATGATTCAACTGAAACTGTGACTTAAAAATCAAACTATTTTGCCCAGAACAAAACAAGATAGGAAGTTTTTCACCAAGAAAAAAAAGGGCTCATTTTTAAATCATCCATAGCTAGCTGGAAATCACTTTTTCATTTTACCTGATGAAACCCAACCTGAAGAACAAAAAGAAGAAAACTAGTCTGGACACATATCATGCACAACACAACCAAATGTTAGCGATTTCATCTTTCCTATACAACGTTTTACATCACATAGCTAGCTGGAAATTAAATTTTTCTGATAAACTTAACAAATATAAGAAAAAAAGTTTGGACACATATCATGCATAGCACAGATATTGCACGAAACAGGCACAATCAATCCATTTTTCAAAACGGGAATTTTTGTTTCATTTAATAAAAAGAAGAGAAAAAATAAATGAGAAGGAGTGAGAGGCTAGAGAATGAGATCGAGTAAGGATTTTCAGTGTTTGTAAAATATGTGTTAGTAAAGAAAAACAAAACTTAGATGCAAAACAAATTTCTCATAAGCGGAAAAGAAACACCATAGTCAGTGGAAAAAATGGTTAGTACATCAATGTAAATGCATAGGGTTACAGAAATGTACATATTATTTCACATTACATATCACTTGATAATATTAATGACAAAAGGATACCCAAACTAGTTGGATTAAGTTTTAGTAATTTCCTTGTTGGATAATTTTAAAAAGAATGAGAGCCTCGAATTCTTTACATTTGACAAACTCACATATGCAAATATCATTCTCACTGATGTCGTACACAAAGAAAATTTCTTTCCACCCACCACGGTATAACAACCGACTATTTTCCCACCTAGAAAGGGATGCATCCCACTCCCTCCTGTCTGGATTGCAAATTATTGTCTTAATCACTAATTAGTGGAGAGCCACTTGGATTCTTCCTGAAGATTTCACAAGGATTTGGATTACCCTTCCCCCATTTTTCTATTCAATATTCTAATTGAGGATTTCACGAGAAGTTTAATGTGTCTAAGTGAGAATTTCACAAGAAGCTCTTAATGGAATATAGCTTATGGTGCTACCCTTCCCCCACTTTTCTCTTCATACTCGCCATCTTTTGTTTGCTATAAATAGCGGTTTATTTAACTATTAAATTAAGTCATTGTCGTAAAGTGTAGATTATAAAATATTTTGAAATTTCTATATCTAAATAGAAAAAAATGATATGTGCGTGCATGTTTAGTATTTAAAAAAATGACTTCAATTTCTCCAAAACCTAGTTTGGAAACATAATAAAAAAACAAACATATTTTTCCGTAATATGTCAACCGAAAAACATAGTTTAGTACTGTCATTCTAAATCTAATGCTAAAATCAAAATGTACCTAATACATGCCCAACATAACCATTTAAAATATAGAATAAAATTTTACCATGTTTTCTATTTTAAGACTTAAAAGGAGAATAAAACATTAATAATTATAGGAAAAATATGGAATAAATAAAATTAAAATTAATAACCACCACATACACAGATCGGAAGAAAGAAAAGAACCAAACTCTGGCTGACTCTTATGGTAGAACTTCTGGCCGCGGGTGAGCTATTGTTATTGTACGATACCAGGATCAGCGATGTGTGGCCAGATCCCAACGCAAGTGAAAGTCTTTGATGGTGCGTGCCTATTAACCACGTATTTGTTGAACTCTATCCTCAGTGAAAAACTTCAAATTTATGAGCGTTAATTCCAAAACTTTCAGTAATGTTGCCTCCCAGAATCCACCGATGGATGTGACAATATATATGATAAAGTTTGACTGATTGAGATCGATACAACGTTTCTCTTCACTCAAAACTTTATTTCTGCTGCTGTTCTCACGCTCAAATATGCTGTGCAGCGCCGTGTCATGCAAACTCTGTGCAAACCACGTTGCATAGTACTTGGATTCATACTCCCTAATGGATTCATCTTTGAAGCAATGAGGCAAGGGAAGAGGGAATTTTTGGTACTTACTTTCTTCCCAAGTTGAAATATATGCTCCAATTCCCACGCCCAATAATCAGTTGAACTCTCTTTTCTAATTCGGATTCAAGTTTTGTTTTCTTTTCCTTTTTTGAATCATATTTCCTTTTTTCTTCATTCTTTTTCAGCTATAAATTCAAATCTTACCCAAAATAAATCACTCAAAATCATATTCTTATTTCCCAATTAATACGAACCATGTGCAATTTCCAAATTTTCAAAAATTGCAAAATAGTCCCCAAACTTTTGAAAATTATAAAAACAGCCACAAATTTCCAATTTTAAACCTTGGTCTCCCGATTTCAAAATCCAAATTCGGATACTCTTTTATTCAATTTTTGAAAACCTAAAATTTCTTGTACAAAACTTGGAATAAGAAATCGGCGACAACTTCCTTTTGATTTAAATGAACTTTGAGGTATTCAAAATCGTAAGTATCAAGAATATGACACTATATCTGAAAAAGACACAAAAGACTCTCTTTTTTTTGTATAAGGTGTAATCAAGAATCAAAAAACAATTCTAGATTACGGAATCAAAGAACAATAAAGAAAACAAATAAGATTATGAGCATGCAATAATTCTTCAGAAAAGTGGACGAAAAATATTGCAAGCACATAAACTGTATAAGCTAACTAAAGCTATGAAACTGACCGGGGAGGTGAAGGCAGATAATACTTGTTAACGCTCAGATATTTCGACGTCATCCTGACTCGATTGATAAAGGTGAAGGCGGATAGTAATACCGAAGTATTCTAACTCTCAGATCTTTCGACGTCCTTCGACTCTAGATTCAATCCAGCTAAAAAAACAAACAAAATTAGTTAAAATATGGCACAAAAGAGTTTATAAATTTATAACACAAATTTTGAAAATAAAATAAGAAAAGCTCGAAACCCCTGAAGATTTTCAGCCACAAGGATCTTTTGTTTTGCTCTGATACCAACTGATGCGAATCTCGTTCTAAAGACTCTGGATTGCAGAATTTTAAATCTTTGAAAACACAAGGAATCTCGCCCAACTTAGTGTGCTACACGAAATTCAAGAGTCTAGCCCTCGGGGTACTCTCAATCTCGACTTGTTCACTAACTCACCCGCAGGATTAGTTCATAAGGTTATTGATACTTAATTAACCTGCAAAATTAAGCAACAATGAAGGCGCTCACAAGAAATGAATATAACTCAAAAATTCTAAATATATGATTGATAAAAGGTGTAAAATTTCGTTGGACAAGCCCCCTATTTTTAGGGTAAATCTCGGCCATAAACCCTTATCACAACTGGAAACTGGATTGACTTATGGAAGTTTTAAGAAGCTAAAATCATATCTAACTAAAATACCTAAAATAAATGGTAACTTATGGTAATCTGGTCGAATTCTTCAAGAAGTGACCTTGAAGAACATAACCTTATCTAATCTTACCAAATCTAAGTCTAATCATAATAAAACTGAATATTCTAAACCCTAATGGATTGTATTTCGAAATTAAGCTCTTCAAAGCCTACATGGCCAAGCTATTAGTCCAATAAACCCAAAATGAAATAATTTTACAATATTTTACAAAGATCACACTACCTCGTTAAAAACCTAGTGGGAAAAAAGAGTATAGTATTCTTCACGATGTCTTCAGTTTATTGACAAGCTTAAATAATTAATCGAAGCCCTAGTCGACTTATTCTTGAATTCTTCATCATGAAGTTGATCCATCAAAGCATTCAATGATGCATCTCTAAGCTTCGTTCTTGACCTTGTCATCGGTCCAACCATGTCACTTAGAGGATACCGAACATAACACTTGAATGTTTGATCAAGTCATGGAATGTCTTCATTTATGGTGGTAGTCGTCTTGGCATCTCCATCATGAACATTCCAAACAAGCCCTACATAGGGAACGTTGATTATTGCCCCTTACCAACTACTGACCTTTTTAATAATTGTTTGCCATTTTATGACCTTGATCTGTCTGAGACACTGACGGCAACCTTCCTCCTGCATTTCAAAATAATGTTGGTAACATTAAAAGAGCAATAGGGAAGTAAGGTGAAGGTAATATATATAGATATGTGTGTGTGAAAGAATGCATGATTTGTTACATTTCCATTCTCTAGCATCTTAGTTGCCCTTTTATACCGCCAGAGAACCTTAGTATCTGCCGAAACCATGAGGTTTAGGTCATTTTTCAAGTCAACTGCGTAAAAACAGAAGAAGTTATCAATTGTGATGGACTCTGAAAGGGGAAAACTCCAGATGGGCAGTGGTACAAAGTCAAACAAAAGTGACGTCATCCCTGATTTTGGACCATACCTTCCTTCTGCTTCTTTTCAAACCTTTCCACTTCCTCAACAAGTCGTTCACTGGTTATGTACTTCATGAGTAATGTCAATATGACTTAACTCCTGTAACTGGTTGGATTCTTTCTTGTGGTCAACTTTTGCTGAGATAACTGCTAACCAGTGTTTGTATTTATAGTGGAAAGTTCAACCACCGGTATTAAATATTGCAGTGCCTGAAAAGAGCATGGGTTGAGGAACATAGGGGATTGGTGGGTTCTCTATAATATGGTATCAATCCTCTCCATCTCTCACGTCCCAACGTTACAACTTTGGTTTCCAAAATTCATTTCAAATTCAGACAACTTGGTTAGGCTAGGATAAAGGAATTTAATGAGAAGAAATAGCTTTAAATGAACATTCATACGTTCTTCAAAAGAAGCCGTTGGAAAATAAAAAGGTGTCGGATTAATACATTTTTTCGAACTCTCCTGCTAATTGTAGTTCTCCACTGAGAGAGTAGATCCCCATTCGTGGGCCTAACAGATACATTTGAAATACATAACTTGTAGCATTGATATATGAAAAGTACAAGAGTAGATCATTTCATGTAACCTTTAGCAATTGTAACACCTAGTAACTGCACTCTCGAAGGGTACTAGGATACCCAGTCATGCAGGTGGCACCCACATTATGCACACTTAGCTTAACCTAACTGAAGCCATGTGTGACCTTATCGCCAAAGCTTGATTTCACCGGATATGGACTGTCGAGGTATAGTTTCTTCCCGGGGCTGCATCTCGCCACCGCGAGGTTGCAACCGAAGATTTCACTATTGTATGTCTCTGTCAGTTTCACTAGTTGGGGGGTCACAGACAAGGAATTAATTCATGTTGGAACGACCCCGGTTATTATAATTCTTCTAAATAGCTCGACTACCTCTTCCTTGAATCTGTAGCATAAGCCGTTGTATAATGTCTGTAACGCGTCCAGCGAAATCCTTGCGAAAAAATCATTGCCAGATTTCCTCTTCATGGACTTGTTTTTACTGGATGACATGGATAACCCTAAAAAATTAAAATCTGACACAATCAGAATATGTGAAAACCTTTGGCAATTGAAATACCTAGTTATTGCACTTCTCAGCAGTTTATTGTTCTTGTGTTGTTTTTAGGCATGGATTAGGTGGTCGTATGATCATATTATAAATAGGCGCCTTTTCACACTCGCGTCTAAAATACCGTCAAAATGAACTATGCCCGCTTACATAATTTTGAAAAAAAAGAAGATGACTACCAAAATGTTTTCATACCACTAGTTGGAGTTAACATACTTCATCTGGCATACTACAAAACGGAAAAAATCAGCACAAGGCCTTGGTGACACATTATCAATCAAAGTTTACACGGATATCCAAATCCATATATGCAGAACCGTATAATCAATAACGATATTACACGTTAGCCCTCTATTTTGGGGTTCAGTCTTTCCTCCTAAATATCCTGGACGTCCATAAAGATGACATAATATTTGGGTTGAAATCTCTTATATTTTAAGAGCAACTCCAATACTTTACTCAATCTATGAGTTCCAGCAATATATTGACTCTAATATTGACTCAGTATTTCATTGTATTTTTAAAAATAAATTTTAATTTTATTACCTTTCTGGTATTTAATTATAATAGCAAATTATCTTAATAAGATACATGTAATTAGAAATCTTCATTTATTTAATAAAAAAAAAATAACAACTTCTTATGAAAACTTATTAAAAATTAATACAAGCACATTTTCATTAATTTAAGACTAGTTCATATAAACAACTTAAATATATATTACAAAAGTTAGGGACTTTTATAGTTATAACCCTAACTATGGATTAAAAATGCTAATATAACTCCGAAAAACGAGATAGTGATAATAAAAACCCAAAATTTACAATAATATTGTAGTTGTTACCTTTCTGACAATGTAGAGAAGGTCTCCTAATAGGGGAGGCTGTATATAGGCTTATTGACAGACCACTTATTTACTATATACACTGCATTTGTTAAATTACATACGAAATCGTTAAATTCGGAAAATGCTTTTTCATATTATGAATATTTATATTCTTACATTAGAATAAATATTATTACTTGTTTTAACTGCTCATAAGCTTATGGAAATGAAACCTTTCTCGAGACTTTCCGTTTGATTATATTTACTTGCAATTTAGATGTATGATACTCCCCCGTACCACTCTAAATTGCTTATTTACTTTTTGAGAGTCAAACTTTGCAAACCTTGACCCTAAATATAAATTAATATATAAATAATAAATATATCGTGTGAAATATTATTAAATTTTCCTTAACGTTTATTTTCTAAATATCAATTTTTTATGCGACATTATTATATGTAACTAGCGATATTTATGGTCAAACATGCTCATTAAGACCATGAAAAAATAAATAAGTAATTTAAAATGGGACGGAGGGAGTATGGAACAGGTGTAGGCCCCTATGAATATGTATTCCAACTTACTTGCCCAGAGATGCCCAATTACCGACACCTATTATATAGTGTCTAATTCATTTTGATAATATGATTAAATCTACATCTTCTGCTTGATAAATTCTTGACTATTTGGATTCCATCTGATTTTGCGCGGCGATGTCTGAACGAAAGGTATTTTTATTATGCCAATACTTATGTGTTTTTGAATCACGAATCGTCAATTCTGAGATGGCTTCTTGAATACAGGAATCCATGTACTCTCTCTCTGGTCGTCTAATATTGGCACCGACCAGAGGATTCGGTAATTTTGGTGTGCTTCACTTTATGGGCTGATTTGACATGATTACGGAGTGCTTCACTTTTTTTAATTTTACACTGCGCAAATTTTTGGATCGCATGAATCGTGTAGCAGTTAGTTTATAATCCGATTCATGCAACCCAAAAATATTATCTTCATTTCTTCTAACTTACACTTTAAACCTTAGTCTTTTCATACCTTATGGAAAATTTTCATACCTTATGGAAAGACCGTTTTTCAATAAACAGACTCCTTATTATATTTGATAAATAATAAAGTTTAATAATTAAAGTGGATTTAAATATGAAATAT
>JAUOBV010224793.1:0-19630 GCA_032360425.1 Rubia occidens
CTAAGAGATATGATTGGTAGAGAGTAGGAAATCTGTAATTCTGGCATTTCTCTCTAGTGGAATCCGATCTTGGTCGGCCGTGAATGTAGCCAATTGGTGAACCACGTAAAATGTCAGGGTTTTGTTTTTCGCTTTCTGCGTTTGTTCTTTTCTCCAGTATTCCGCACAACAATGTTATTGATTGTAATTCTTTACTATATAATCAATCATCCCAAACACCATATAATAGAAATTGTTTGCTTTCTGTCAACTGGGGATATTAAAGTCATTTGATTAAACTAGACCAAATTTATCTAAAAATAACATACTAGTAAGAAATAAGAGAAAAAGTGCATTGTTGTGTTTTCTTACTTGAAACCACAAAAAACTTGTTCAATGTATAGATTGTAAGAGATCTTTAAGTTTATATCAAGGGGTGGAATCGGACATTTGAAAAGGCATAAAGATGGTTGTGAAGCTTTAAAATTAATTGGTTCACAACCAAAAATCACACAATATTGCCAATCATCCACGCCTCCCCCCTTTGTTTTATGATTATGAGCATGATACTAATAAAATGGCTTAAAAGATTATTCATTCTGAATTACCATTCCAATTTTTGTGAAAATGGACCCTTTAACATATACATAACTAAAGCCTTACAACGTAATATAGGAAAGATGAAAAACTAGTGTTTGCAATCAAAGGCTGACTTTTATTAATTAAAACAAAAATGAAAATTACGTAACAATGTCTCCACTATTTACAGGAAACTAAATCTCTTAATGAAAAGAGAAATAGAAAATTAAATCTCCTAATGAAGAGAGGAAAATGAAACTAAATCTCAAAAGGAAAAAAGAAAATGTCTTAATTATAGAATAATTAAATGAAGCAAATAAAATGCCATCATCGCCGGCCCCACTTATCCATAAATGCCAACCCTAATGCCACATCTTTCTCCTGGAGGTAGCAAAATCTCAACCCCGAATTTTCTGGAACGTTTTCGTCCAAATCATCAAATTTTGATACTGGCTTCGAAAATTCAAAATTTGAGTAAAATTTTGTAATGCACTAACTTCTGCATGCAAGTGAACGTCATTTTACCTGCATCCTTCCCTCTAAGGTAAAGAAGATTCTCCCTCAAATAAGGCACGACATCATCATCAAAAGAAGAATCGTACACTAAAGTTGCTCTCTTCTTTAACTTCTTACCTTTATTTACCTCTGCCTTTTTTTTACGTTGCAGGTGTTGCCTTAGTCCTCCAAATGGCTAATCCTTCGTGCTAAATATTTATTTGGGCATTGGTTGCTTGCTTTCTTTCTTATCCTCGTATGACTATCCTTGCAGAAATTCTGGATTGTAGAATTTTAGATCTTTAACTAAACGGGGGATTTCACAAACCCTATTATATCCACACGAATTGATCAAAACTAACACATGGGATTATGAGCAACTAGATATTGATGACACCAACTAGCCTGCAAGATTAGTTCAAAAATCAAAGGTATTGATACTTAATTAACCTGCGGAATTAAGCAAAAATGAAAAATGATCACAAGCAAAGAGTATGAACTCAAAATTCTAAATATATGATTGATAAAAAAGTGAGGAGAGTCTCGTCCACACCCCTCTATTTATAGGGTGAAATCTCGGCCAAACCCCTAATCCAAGACAGAATCTGAATCAACTTATGGTAGCTTAAAAAAACTAAAATCATATCTAAGTTGAATACCTCAAATAAATGGCTATATGGCCGAACTCATCAAGAATTGTTCTGGAATGAATATTTCCGTATCTAATCTTACCTAATATAATTCTAATCAGAATAAAATTGAATATTTTAAACCTTAATGAACCTAATTTTGAAAATTAAGCTCTTCAAAGCCCACATGGCCAAACTTAACCCCTAAAATCAGAAATAAAATAATCGTACAACAGTTTACAATGATCACATTACCTCATTAAAAAATCCAGTAAAAAAAAGTATAGTGTTGACCTCCTGAAAAATACTAAACTAAGAAAAATATTATAAATGATATTTTTTACAACGTATCATATCCATCTCATTTAAATTAGTTGAATGTAAAGTAGGTGATTGCCAATTATTCTTTTCATAACTAAACCTCCTTTGCTGCCCATCCCTTGCTTTCCTCTTGTTCTCAACTACTTTCCATTCCTCTTCTTCCGATATCTGTTAATCACGAGCATGAGCCTCGACTGGATTTTGTTTGTTCTCCTTAGCATTCTTCTTGGATGGTCCTTGGATCCTTTCATCATTCTTGTCATCCCTCTCCGTGTTCTTGTTAAGCCACCTCTCTTGCCATTTTTTCCACTCCTTACAGTCCGAAGTATAATTCCCCACATCATTACATGTTTCACAATATCTTGTCCAGTTCTCCAGCTTTACCGGTTGCTCATGCCTTGTACCATCCACTGGTGTAAAGGTAATCATTGTCTTATAAAGTGTTGAAGTATCCATATTCACCAAAACTCTTGCGACATTACCCTTCCTATCACACATGCGGTTGTCCATGCATATTAGGCCGCCTAAAGTTGAAGCTATTTTCCATAACGCCTTTGGGTGCCAGCAAGGTGGTGGTAAATTAACCAACCTCACCCATACAAGTGCAGTAGCGAACACCTTCCTTCCCTTCAATTCTTCCATGTTCGTGCGCATTTTATGCATAATTTTTCACTATTTATGAGCAATTTGTCCAACACATACTTGTTCATGCACATTTTGTGCAAGATTTTTTCACAATTTGTGTACAAATTTTTGTTCTATTGTTTTTTGGGAAATGATGGTTCATGTTAGGCATACCTTGGCGGTGACTAGTCAGACCAATTGCACATTTTATGTCTGCTTTAAAACTTAAAATGTGTAATAAAAGAAAAACTTTTAGAGTTTAAATTAAAACACATGAGTTGTAAAAGTGTTGAACTTAAAACTTTTACTTCAAATAATTGTATTTTAAGTAAATGACATTTTTTAATGATTGGTCTAAAAATTAGTCGATCTAATAGGAGACCTTCTCTCATTAGTATCATTTTCTTTCACATTAAACCCATATGAAAGGACAATATCTCAAATTATTCCATAATTGACTTCACTGGAAAAATAAATAAAAAATAAAGAAAGAAAACAAATCCTTATCCTCTCTATTGTACTAGCTAGACTGGTCAAATATTTATTGTTCATGTTCGATTTTTTTCCAAATCCAAAAAAATAATCTCCGAAAAACAGAAGAACTGATTTTGGTTTCAGTCTCTAATTAAATATATTGATGAAGAGTAGATTACAAGAATTTGAGCTGGGCTTCCTTCATGAAGCTGACAAAATATATAGGGATTAGATTTCATTTTCGTTTAAAAAAAATCCAAATGGAACGTGTTTAGGATATTTTTTGTGTGAGTTGAATAATTGGTCTTATTTTTTAAGCCCTAGTTTATATAGCTTCACCCTACTGTCATGCGTATATCTTGTCGGAACCATAACATAAATATCTACACTGCCGCACTCCCCATCTTTTGTCCTGAAATTTCTCCATTTCATTGATCCAACATCGAATTATTCGCTCAATCAATCCAAAACCGTGTATTGATGCTTCATATCTTATGGCCCTTGGTGCTGCTTAGTTGATTAAAATCATTTGGTTGTATCGCTACCAAATGAACTTAAGCTGATATCATTTGGTGATTGTGAAGGAGGCTTAATCTTCGTTCCATCACCCATCACAGAAGTCTTGCTCAACTGGTGCCCTAGTGTAAGTCTTGTTATCTTCTTTTTTTTATTCATAATACCTAAACCGGCCTTTGGGTGGGGGGTTTAATTGGCTACCCTAATTCGAGATAAAGATATACGTTAGGCTACATTTTGAGAAGGCATTAGGCTAAATGCGATCTACTTTAAGCCTTTCGAAAAGCCCTAGGCTAGCTTGAGTTTAAGCCTTACAAGATTCTTAATTTAGTTTCTCTGTGACGATTGCTTCTATCGCTGCTCCGTTGAGTTCCAGCATTTTCCATGGTGGATGAATCTCTCCCTTCATATTTCCGACACCTCGTATATTATCCATTTCAATAGAAACTGATTTTTATTGAAAAACATAATCCATCTAGTGCTACATATTGTTCTGCCTGAAATGGACAAAAGGCAATAATGCTTTTGGAGAAAGCATTAAGGAAGGCGCCATTTGAATCACTAAGGAAGTTAAAAGAATAGGCTACATTTAGTTTAAGGAAGTCAGGATCAGGTGGTTTCCAGTTAGCAAAATAGTTCTTTTGGGTCGGTGTAGATGAATGATATGATTTTGGCAAGAAATGGTGAATTGATATAATGATTTTAGCAAGAAATGGTGAATGAGAGACCTAGCAACATATAAGATTTATCTCATATTTTTTTACAATTATTTCCAAATAATAAGGAGAATAGATTCAAACAAAGATCCAGTAGAATGTCATAAAAAAGGCAACAAATAACTCAAAATCTCCAACCAGTGAATGAGACTTTCATAAGGCAATTAGAGTTCCATACCTTGTGTATAGTTACACATGTGACCTGTAGTGGATGTGATAACCATATAAAATTGATAAACTGGTTTTACCGTTATGGCTTAACTATCAAACCTATGTTCCAATTTTGTCTAACCTAACCAAGTACGTAAAATAAATAAATCACGCAAGACACACGACTTGGTTACGCAGTTCGGTGAAATCCACCTACGTCTGCGGGGTTTGGCCCAGTTCAGAATAAATCAACTAATCAGAAAGATATAGTACAAAGTACACCATACAACTATACTTATATTTTTTAATTCTAAACGTGTGGATTTTGCAAGCTCCCCTGGCTACCGATCCGCCTTGATCAGACTCCCTCTGACCTCGAAACTCGTTGATGCTAGATATCCCCCTTCCAAGAAATTAAGGCATACGTTTTGAACTTTAGACAACAGTCCGAGTGTGTTGGAACATGGTCAGATCTGGCTCTCAGCAAAAACTCTCGAATGATTGAAAATCTGAATGCAGATTTTACTCTCTTAATTCTGTGATTTTGCAGCCGAATAATGTCCCTATTTATAGTCCATTGCAGATTAGAATATCTCCATAATTATCTCCATAATATTCCTATTCCTATTTACTTTTGAAGCATATCCAAATCCCATAAATAAAGGGATTTTCCTTATCTCATATATCCATAATTATTCTTCAATTCCAATTCCATAAATATAAGGATTATTCCATAATTCCATAATGTTTCCATAAATAAAAAATTGCATAATCACCAATTACCATAAATCAAATCCGATGCAATATTTTTTTCGCTAACAACTTACCGCAAATCCTTCTTTTCGCAAATCCTTCTTTCGGCCTATGTTCCAACATGGTAAATTTTTATTCATAAATTCACAAATTGCCAATCAATAAATCATGACTTTACAGTATCCCACGGTGCAAACATAGAACAAGAACACTAAATCAAGTAATCCACTCATAACTAAAGATCCAGTCATAATTTAAAACTGTCACCCTTGAAAATTCTTCTAGTTAACGATATATATACCAATAAAAATTGTTGTAATTTTTTCATCCTAAATTTCTCTGGAAAAAATATTTTGTTAGCCATTTGACGGAGACAAAAATGAGAAATACATGGAATTATGTTCACACTCCTCCTCCCTCTTCTTTCTTGAAAATCTCTATTTGGATATAATTAAAATATCTATCAAGTGTAAACAATATTAATCTACAACATGAAATAGACAAAGTTATGTTATCTTTTTCTTTGAATTTCTATAGTAAAAAGCGTATTTATTGAATATTAACTTTATGTTGAGTATTAGTTTAGTTTAAGAGTTTGAACCACCATATTGTAGATCACTTGCTATTTTATTTTGTAACTCGTCTGTGTTTTTCAACATATAAATAATATTATCAATCATTAATTAATTATTTCTCATTAACCATGTATGCATTAATATTTTAGAATAGATTAAAAAATTATCTTTTGTTTATAATCGTAGATGAGAATAGATTATTTTTTTGAAAAATATTTCATGTTAATAAACATTTTAAAACATGTCAAAATAATATTTTTTTATTTAATTTGTAATTACAAAACATCATCTAATGTTCCAAAAACAGGAGAAAAATATTATCATACTTGAGTAAATAATAATATTGAATACAAACACATAAAATATCAAGTCATACTACCGAACTTCAACATACGTATTGAAAACATCAATTTATACTAATAGAACATATAGAAATAAATAAAACTGAAACATCAATATATATGACTAGAACATCACATTGAAAAGCTAAAAATTTAAAAAGTGAAAAGCAGAATATAACATCTTGTAAAAGAAATAATCAAATTATTTTTAAAAAAATGTGAACACAAATTTTTTTAAGTAAAAGTAAGGATTTTAGTTTAAAATATTAATGTTTAAGTTAAAGCTTATGAATTCTGGGAAAAAAAGTATTTCAGTACAAGAAATTAATGGTTTTTTTAACAAAGATCAACGATATTGAACAAAACCTTCCATTTTAATTAAAGTCACAAATTGAATTGTAGAAAAATAGTTAAACACACACACACACACCCACCCACACCCCCCACCCCCCCAAGTTTTCTAATTTCTCGGAATGAAAATATTTCTAAATATAACCTTTAAAATGAAGTATATACACCCAGGCTCCTGCCTCTTTCCTCCAATTTTTTTTTAAATTTTATATTTCTATGTAGAACTATATATCAATCTAATAATTTTAAAAAGTTCTATTTTTATTCCTTCTCCTAAAATTAACCAACCCCAGTCAAACTGTTGGAAGGTTTTAAACAAGGTTTTATACTTAATATAAATAATTATTTAATTACAATATAATTTTTTTGTGTTTAGGATATTAATTACCGGTGCAATAAGATTATATTGATTAATGGTCTCAACAAAATAATGGTGGAAAAAAAAAAATCAACCGCAATAATCCATTGCGACTAAGGCATAATTAATTAGTAGTAAAGGTTGTTTAGATTATTGCATGTATCTATACACATTGTTATAATTTTAAACTCTAGATTTCTCTAAAGAATAATTTTGTTAGCAATATGAAGAATGAGAAGATGAGGTAGCTCCTTGTAATCATGTTTTCATTCCTTGTTTTTCTTATTTCACCCAAGTCCCTATCTATATTTAAGCACAAAATTTATCAAATGCAAAAACATATTGATCAACATAGTGAGTTGAACATCAAACACACCAAACTATGTTTTCTTTTTCTTTAAGGTCTTATAAAAGAAAGAGTTGATGCTTGTTTTTTGTTTAACTTATATAATATAATATTTAAAGAATTAGAATTTTAAAGGTAAAAAGTCAGAGGGTTTGTCCATAACCTTATGGACAAGCCACATTTCCTGAGATTTTCTCTATTAAAAAATATCTTGTTCACAAATATTATCTATACTTTAATTCCACTTTATAATAAATATGTTGGCATTCTAATCAATCTCATTGATTTAATTTCATTGAGATTTTTTGTTTTAGCTTATGAAATAAAAAAAAAATGAAAATGAGATCAACTCATCCAACACTCGTGAAACTTTTTTATTCAAAAAGGAAGTCTCTACCTTCTCTAACCTTGACATCCTCTAATTGACAATAATAAACCATACCCAGTGGGGAGGCTACCATCATCTATGGTGACCTTCCCCGCAACCATAAAACCTCAACCTCTTCTTCCATCCACCTCCCTCTGCTGTACCAAATCCATGGACTGCCACACCTCAATCTTGAACCACCCAAACTCTACATTGATGAATCCCGGTGATACGAATCTTGGAGCTACATGGACTGTGCTTTTGGAATGGGGCGTGCCATTTGCACAAGTCGTTCCATCTTTATGTGTCATTCCTCAGTTGGATAAAAACTTCAAGGGTTATGTTTGGGATCTTGTAAATGACATGGTTGGTTCTATGAACAGGGCAAGAAAGAAACTTATAGATGCAGCATTGAATGTTATGATTGATCAGGTTCATGATAAAGAGCCAAAGAGTAATTATTTGTCTTGGATTAATTATTCAAGAATTTCAAAATAATGAAGACATCATGAAGATTACTATACTCTTTTTTGCACCGGGTTTTTTAGTGAGGTAGTGTGATGAATAAATTTAGTTTACCTTTATTTAATTTTTTAGCCAATCAAATTCGGCCATGTTAGCTTAGAAGGGTTTAATTTTTTCTATACCCTAATTTTGGGGTTTAGAATATTCACTTCTACAAATAGGGATGAAAGGCGACAAACCAAGTAAGTAACTTCTGACTAAAAGATATACTGATAACAAAGATAACGCTAATTTGGGCGTTAGAGCCCCAGGAACTTTCTTGCAAATGTTAGAAGAGGTTGGGCTATCTATCTGCGGTGAATCTGGAAACTATACTTACGCGGAAGGGTCTCCCACATTAGTGGCACCTTCTGTGGGGATGACTTTTGTTTTTCTTTTCGAGTATTTATAGTCCCAAGGAAAGGCCGGATCCCAAACCAGAGTTAAAACCTAATGGGAAAACGTGCAAGAACTACACCCACTAACAAGTAACAAAGTAGTGCATCATTTCAAGGAAGGTTGCCACAATGATACAACCGCACTCATGTACACCCTCTACATATCTGTGATAAAGGTACGCTCTCACATTACAAATAAGCCACGGAACTAGGCATACTAAACATCAACATGAAGGGATATTCGGCAGGGTCATGCCCATATCAGCTACTCAAATAAAATGCGAACTGGGGAGCAATGTTAGCGATGCAAAATGCAAATACACCATGAAGATTCGGTTGCATGACCAACACAAATTTCATTTTAAGATCCATTCAAAAACTAAGGATTACAACAAAAATTGCCTTTCTAACCTAAAAACCTTCCTAAAGAAGTATTACATCTTGTCAAATATCTACCAATTACACGGGTTAATATTTAAATAATTCTCGAGATATAAGCTAGTTAAACCACTAAAGCCCTAAGGAGAGTTTCTAGAGATTGTTGTCCAATTGTCCCACTTCACCTCCTCCATTTCCCGGAGTAGGTAGATGGTGAGATGTCATTATGGATAACATGAGATTTAAGGTTATAAATAAGAGTGTAGATTGATTCGATATGTTTAAAACCTTCAGCTGCAAACTTAATAGTGGAAAAATGACAAATAGAATAGAGAAAGCATTCGGTTTAGAATTTTTTTAATTAAAAATGACGGTTGTTTAAGAAATGACCATTAAATTCTGAATGAATCTATAAATTCTAATATGGGGGCTTACTATACACCCAAAAATATAACATGTGTTAAATTAATTTTTCCTGAAATATGATCTAATTTCTTTAAAAAACAATAGAATAGGGACAGAAAGTATTCGATCATGATTACCACAAAAAGATATATTTTTATTTAAGTCAGGACCATTCTATTCTTACCAAATCAAATAATTCCGTAATTTAATCTTATTGTAAAGCCAAAAAGAAAACACATGTTTAACATATATTTATTATTTACAATAGTTTTATTATGGAGAAAGTGAATATAGAGAAAGGTATTATACTCATACATGTTTCACTCATTGTCCATTCATATAATTTTTATATAGAAATATTTTTTACGAATCCACTCATGAATGAAGTTCCAATCATAATTTAAAATTTTCACCCAAGAAATTCTGCTAGTTAACTATATATACCAATACAAATTGTTGTAGTTTTCTCATCCTAATTTCTCTGGAAGAGATATGTTTTGTTGCAATCTGACAAATACCAAAATGAGAAAACTCCATGGAATTTTGTTCATACTCTTCCTTCTTCTTTCTTGTAAGTTTCTATTTTTATATAATTAAAATATTTATCAAAGTAAGCAACATTAATCGACACGTATAGTAAGGTCAGCATGAAATACACAAATTAATGTTACTTTTTTCTTTGAGGTTCTCTAGTAAAAGTGTATTTTTTTCGAATATTAACTTTATGTTAAATTATATATTTTTAATTGTTTGAACCACAATATTGTAGATCACTTGCTATTTTTATTTTATTTTAACCCGTCTATGCTTTTTAACATATATTTAACTTTATCAATCAATAAATAATAAAAATTAATTCTCATTACACATATATGCATTAATATTTTAGAATAGACAAAAAATTATCTTTTCTTTATAATTGTAGATAAGAATAGATTATATATTTTTAAAAATATTTCATGTTAATAAATATTTTAAAATAGCCTATAAATTTTTTTGTTATACTTTTAAATTTTACAACATCGGTTGATATTACAAAAAAAAGAAAGAAAGAAGACGAATGTCATTACAGTATTGACGAAAACCGGCGGTTTCACGACAGAAAACAGAGTGGAGGCAGCAGAAATCCGGCGGTAACCGAGGGAAAACCGACTGACAGAGCAGATCTACCTAATATGGTGAAAAACTAGCGAGATTCCGGCTTTAAGTGGTGGTTGCCGGCGTTAGGTGGCGGTTTTCAATAGGATAAATAAAAAATGAAAATCCATATTTTTTGTGGTATTTATAGTATTTTGATAATTGCATAGTAGGTCCCTAAATTTATCAGCATATTTTTTTAAAAATCCCATCCCAAATTAAATTTCTTATTAATTGCACAATAAACGCTGATCTAAAATTTAGCATGCCTAAAACAAAATTTTGTGCAGTTGAAATTAAAGAAAAATCTAAAAAAAAGAAGAAGAACGTCATTATACTTGAGTAAATAATAATATTGAATATAGAAACATAAAATATCAAGTCATACTACCAAAACTTCAACATACGTATTGAAAACATCAATTTATACTACTAGAATATATAGACATAAAAATGTTTTCAAATGTAACCCTTAATACTATGAATTATTTACATCCAGACCCCTGTCTCTTACCTCCAATTTTTCATACACATATATAATATATATTTCTATTTTGAACTCTATATCAATCTAATAATTTTAAGAAGTTGATTGCTTCACCTAAAAAAACTAACCTAGTTCGAAAAATAATTACATTTAATTCCCTAGTCAATATGTTAGACGGTTGTCAACATGGTTTAATAATTATTTTTAAAAATTATTTGATTAGAATAATTTTTTTAATTTTTAGTATATTAATTTCCTATGTAATAAGATTACATTTGTTTGTGGTCTCAACAAAATAATGGTGCAAAACAAAACCAAATGCAATAATCCATTACAATCTATTACAATCAAGGCAATTTAAATTCACCCATTAAATAATTAATAAGTAGTAGAAACCGTTTGAAAATTCATCTAGTCTACTACATACATTGTTATAATTTTTTTCACTCTAAATTTCTTAACAAAATATTTTTTTCAGTAATATGAAGAATAAGAAGATGAGAAAGCTCCTTGTAATTATGTTCACATTCATTGTTTATTTATTTCATATTTAATATTTTTTTTTATGAAATGCAAAAATATGTTTATCAACATAGTGATGAGTTGAACATCAAATACCAAACTATGTTTTATTTTTTCCTTTAAGGTATTATAGAAGAAAGAGTTGTTGTTTGATCTTGTTTAAATTTTTGAACCACGAACATTGTAGACCACTTGTTACTTTATTTTTTCATTCATTAACCTCTCCCAATAAATACATAAATATTATCAAATAGCAAGTGATCTTACCTTTCTCATTCTACACATATGTCTTGTTTTAATTTTGTATTGAATGATTTGTTTATTAATTTTTAGTAAATAAAATTGTAGATGAGACGAATATAAGTGTGAAAGCGCAAGCAAATTGCACTAACCTCACTAAGCCATCAAAATATTTTCATGGGCCTTGTATTATTAGTGACGACTGCAGAATTACTTGTAACCATGAAAAATGCAATGGCGGAAAATGCACACGTGTATTTGGAAAATGCAAATGTTGTTACCCTTGCGGTTAGGCAAAATGATTAGATATATTGTTCACAAATAATACCTTATTATTTATGCCACTTTATAATCAATATACTTGGCCTTCTAATTAATTTAATTGATTTAATTTCATTGAGGTTTGTTGTTTTAGCTTATGATATGAAAACAAAATGAAATGAGATAAACTCACCCAACACCTATGAACCTTTTATTCAAAAAAGGAAGAATATACCACCACTTATTTTCACATCATCTCATTGAAAATAATAAACCCCACCCCGTGGGAAGGCTACCATCATCTCAAGTGACCTTTCCCACCACCATAAAACCTCAACCTCTTCTTCCATCAACCTCATCTGCCATCAACCTCCTCTGCCCTACCTAATCCATGGGCAACCTCACCTCACCCTCTTACCACCCATGCGCACTTTACATTGAAGAGTCCCAAACTTAAATCTTATTCATGGCCAGCTGTTCCAAGGAAGCCACATGGTAGCTGCGATGGATAACCAGCCATGTTGGCAATCAAGATATGAATAGTAGCGACAATGTTCTTGTGGCATTGTTGCATTCATAGTGAGCAGAATTTTGCCCAGAGTTTTAAATTTTATTTTTTTCACATTACTAGTTGATTTTGTAGTTATAGTAGTTCGGTATTTAAATAATAGGAATAAAATTTTTTTTCAAAGATTTTTTTTCAATAGTATGCGAATTTTCCTCCCAAATCTAATCAAACTATAGTTGTCTGATAACGTTCACCTGTAATCTTCTTCCACCATCAGCTAGTCGGAAATAAACACTGCTCACTGTAACCTAAGCCTAACACCATGGCGGCTCCGCCTCTCGGCGAGAGCCCGCCCACCTATCTTCACACTCTGCTGAGCCCACCTATCTTCACACTCTGCTTCACCCCGGTAATGAAAATTTCCATCCCAATTCTACTCCTCTCCATCTCCATCCCTTAACCCAATATAAAGGGGAAACGGCTTGCATCTTCCCTCGGGCCGAAATTGAAGAAATAACTATTCCTTTCAACCATGCGCTCATCGGAAAATTCACAAAGGGACGGCCGACACTTGAAGTAATCAAGAAGGAGATGTCAAAGATTGGATTGCTAGCTGAGTTTCAGGTCACGGCTATGGACTCAAGACACGTCCGACTCACTTTCAACCTTGAAAGCGACAGAGAAAAGGTTTGGAGCAGACCAGTTTGGTACTTCAAATCTCACTATATGCGTGTGTTAAAATGGTCAACTGAATTTGATCCGGAGGAAGAACCTCCGTTTGTTCCAATTTGGCTTAATATTGAATTCCCTCCTACCCATTATTTCCATCCATCTGTGCTAAATGAGTTAGGGAATTCAATTGGAAAATTCATCAGAGCTGATACTCCAACTAGGAATCTGTCAAGACCCTCAGTAATCCGAATGTGTGTTGAGTTTGATCTCAGAAACCCACTCCCCCTAAGGATTAGACTTGGTTAAGAATAAGTGGTATAATATTGTCTATGAATTTAGGCCTTCATACTGCTTCACATGCTTCAAGCTGGGACACGCAGATAATGTCTGTAAAAGGAACCATAAGGCTGTGAATCTATCATCTATTCCACCTACTGTTAAAGAGGTCACAACTCCTGCAGATCACAGTGATCTTTCCTCACATAATGCACCTAATTCCCCTGAACCTCAAACCATCCCTGGCTCTAGGCCCCAATCCTTTTCAAGTGGTTCACCAAAAATGAGCATAAATGAGTCTACTAAAGCTGTGGATCAATCAAATGGTTCACTAAAAAAGAGCAGCAAGAAATCTGCTACAACAGTGGAAGTTTGGCAGAAAAAGGACTCCAACAACAAGGCTTGCTTATCTAGTTTAACTCCACAACAGAAGCAAAATGATCTCCGAAGACAATACCTTGCAATACAGGCCTCTGAGGATCAAATGGAATGTGTACAAAGGGACCTCCTCCACTCAGTTTCAACTCTTATCTCACGGGAGGAGGCAATCCTAATAGCCAATATTAAAGACAGCATTCGCACTGATCACTATAAGGATGAGCTTTCTCTAATTTTTACATCTACCAATAAATCTATTAGTTCAACTGTTTTAGCGCTGATTCCATATGAGGAACCGACTTCTACTAACCGATTCTCTATTCTGCAGGAACTAAATGAAGAGGTAGACATGAAACCTGCAGGAAGTGAGATGGTAACAGAATCTGCTTCAGACTGCTCCTCTTATACGTCAGATGATATTCTGGACCTGGAGGATGCAGAAAAAGAAACTGGCTCCAATCAGGCTCATCAAGGTCAGCAAATTACAATTTCTCCAAGGAGTGATGAAAAAGTTAAATCTAGGTATAATAAGGCATCTGGCTCCAAAATGAAAACTATTTTTCTGGCCTTAATATGATACTTATATCGGCTAATAGAAATAAACCAACTCGATCTGATGATTAAGCACAACATAATTGGAAATTTTCTGGTTTGGAATAGCAGGGGATATAACAAATCCATTTCTAGGATCAAATCTCTTATTATCAGACATAATATTTCTCTCTTATGTTTGATTGAGCCAATGCATGATAATAAAAAGGTCCTCAACCTAAAAATGAAGCTAAGTTTACAGAAACACAAGTGTACTGATAACCATAAAATTTGGCTGATGTGGAATGATAATATCGCTTGTAATTTCCATTTTCAATTCTCTTAGTGCTTAGTTATGGAAATAACTGATAAATGGAACAATACTCCATGGCTAGCTGTTTTTGTTTATGCTAAGACACTAAGACTTTTAAGAACTCAATTGTGGCTAGATATCTTACAATTACCCCAGGGTCCTAAGGTTCTAATAGGTGACTTTAATGTGATAACATCACAGACTGAATACAAAGGTAGTAATACTCCCAACCCTGACAGCATTAATGATTTCAATGAGGTAATTGATGCCCTAAACTTACTTCACATTAATACAGTAGGAGCTCAATTCACTTGGACTAACAATAGGAGGAATGGTAGGGTTTACAAAAGACTAGATAGAGGTCTCTGCACCCAAGAATGGAGTCAATTGTATCCCAATAGCTCTATTCAGATTTTAAATAGGACAGGCTCTGATCATGCACCTATGATGCTATCTATTCAGTCATCCCAGATTAGTTTGCCAAAACCTTTTAGATTTCAGTTAATGTGGCTAAATAGAGAATCTGAGTTGAGACTCTTAATTCGACAAAAATGGAATATCCCATGCCACCTCCAAGGAATGGATCTATTCAGCTGCAAACTTAGGAGAATTAAAAAATGTCTTAAAGAATGGAACAAAAACCATTTTGGGAATATAAATGACAACATTTTAAAGGCAGAAATTCAGGTAAACCAAGCTAAAAATGATCTCCTCTTGGTAGACAATGAGTAAAATAACATAGAGCTAAATAGAGCAAAGGCATTGCTACTTAGAGCCTTAAAGGAAGAGTCTATTTTTTGGCAGCAGAAGTCGAAGGTAAAATGGCTGAAATTAGGTGACGAAAACACTAAATTCTTCCACATGGCTAACAAATAAAAAACTCTAAAACATTGATAACTAAAATTAAAGGAAGCAGTGGGATCTGGTTGACTGATCAGATAGATATAGCTCAAGAACGAGTTTCCTTCTTCCACAACCTGCTAACTCAATCTCAGACAGATCACTCGGCCACCTACCTTAATTCCTTCCTCCACTCAATTCCTAACTTAATCTCCTCTGAATCCAACGGTCTATTGCTCCAGCCAGCTACCTTAGATGAGATCAGATATGTAGTCTTTCAATCTAACCAGGACAGTGCTCCTGGTCCAGATGGATTTCCAGCAAAATTCTACTCTTTTGCTTGGGAAATTATTAAGCTTGATCTTTTAGATGCTGTTAATCAATTTCTCAAAGGTTCACCTATCCCTCAATCCATTTCAGCCACTTGGATCACTCTCATACCTAAAAAACCTACTCCTGAATCTTTTGCAGATTATAGACCTATAAGTCTTTCTAATTTCATTAATAAAATCTGCTATAAACTCTTAATGGAAAGACTAAGGCCTCATATGAACGAGATTATCTCAAAAGAACAATCTGCATTTATGCAGAATAGGGACATTGCAGATAATATCATCCAAATGCAGCAAATGGCCAGGTTTCTTAACTCTAACTGTGATAACCAAAACCTAATTCTCAAATTGGACATGCATAAAGCCTTTGATATGGTATCCTGGGGTTTTCTAAACTCGGTTCTTCTAAAATTTGGTTTCTCTGGTACATTGGTTAAGCTTATCCTATCTAACATTGCTTCTGCTACCTTTTCTGTTCTATTTAATGGTGTCCCTCAAGGTTTTTTCAAAGCCTCTAGAGGAATCAAACAGGGAGATCCTTTATCTCCCTTTTTGTACAACATCCTTACTGAGTCTTTTTCAAGATCTCTCAAAGCTTATTTTCAAAATAAATTTTTACAGCATTACTTTTGTACTGCAAATGCACTGAACGTTACACACTTGATGTACGCTGATGACACAGCCATTTTTCTCAGGGGAGGGGAAAAAAACCTTAGGGCAGTAAGGAAATTTCTAGATGCATATCAGGTAGCTTCAGGCCAACTTATAAACTATCACAAAAGTGAATACTACCTGGGTAATAAGGCAAACAATGCTCATCACAGAAAGGTTAAGGCAATTTTAGGCATGAAAAAGGGTGTAATACCTTTTAAGTATTTAGGGGTCCCTATTTACTGTGGGAAGATGAAGTCCTCCTACTTTAATGAACTCTTAGAAGCTTTTGATGCTAGGTTAAACAACTGGAAAAATAGATGGCTCTCTCAGGCTGGGAAACTAATGCTGATTAAAACATGTCTTCTATCCCTTCCTGTTCACATTTTTGCTACTGTCCAGCCACCTAATAGGATAATAATCAAGCTACAAAGTAAAATGGCACACTTCCTTTGGGGCTCAACCGAAATTGGCAATAAAAGGGTGTGGAGAGCTTGGTCAAAAATATCCTACCCAACTTCTGAAAATGGCTTAGGAATTAGGGACATTCATTGCTTTTTAAGGGCTTTCTCTTGTAAATTATGGTGGAAAATGCAACTGAATGAAACTATATGGTCTAATTTCTTGTGGTCTCTGCCTGAATCTTCAAAATCTGGTCCTCTTTGGAGAAGAATCTGCTCTGTAACTGAATTGTGTAATACCTACTCAAAAATCATACCTGGAAATGGTGAGTGCAGCTTTTGGAATGGTAACTGGTCAGGGGAAGGTGTTATGTACTATAAATGGCCTATTCTATCAATCCCTTTCCCTGAATTTACACTGGCTAGGGTTATAGAAAACAAAGAGCAGCTAATCCCAATCTTGGAGCCCCATTTGGCTACCAGTATCATCTCTTTTTTGCAGGGGTTAACTCTAAACAACAACCACAAAGACAGATTGGTGTGGACAGCTGCAAAGGATGGAAATTTCTCAATCAAATCCACTTATAGCAGACTTAGAGACTCAAGGTCTACCAGACATTCTCTAAAAAAGATTTGGAGGAGACAAATTCCTGGTAAGATATCATTTTTCATATGGAGAGTTATGAACAATCTACTGCCCTTTGATGACATATTACGTAGATTTGGTTTCAATCTCCCATCTAAATGCTGGAAATGTAATGAGGTTGATTCTATGGAGCATTTCTATAATGCATGTCCTTTCTCTATGGAATTATGGAGGAAAATACAATGTCTCATGGGAATTAATCCACAGAATTTTAACTCTTTGTGGGATAGGTTGTCTTTTTATATAAATAATCATGCCATGTCTGAGATCCATAGAAACATCATCTTAATCTTAGGTCTCTCCACTTTCTGGGAACTATGGAAGGCAAAAAATGCTTTTATATATGATAATGCACAGCCTTCCACTAGTTCCATAATCTCTGCAGTCAAGAACCTTAATTTCTGCATCTTCTCTGCTTTCCCCGTACACACATCCATACAATCTGATAATTTCTGGTTCACCACTGGTCTAATTCCCATTATGCCTTTTAAACAAAAAAAAAGGGTCACCATTTGTACATGGAACCCTCCTCTTTTTGGTCTAAAATGTAATGTGGATGCATCTTTTAAAAATGGGGAACTATCTTCTCATGGAATAATTTTTAGGGATGACAAAGGTAAGTTTATTGATGCCTTTCATGACCAAACGACAGCTACCTCACCTCTGGAGGCTGAGCTGATAAGTATTCAATTAGGCATTGTTTATTCACTAAAAGAGAATCTTAGTTTGGCTGTAGTTGAAACGGATTGTAAAAATGCGGTTACCTACATCCAGTCCCCTCTTAAGGCTCCTTTTGATCTTTTTAATTTATGTAGAACAATTGGGGACATGCTTTCTGGAGTCTCACTGGTACATATTCATAGGCAATGCAATCTGGTGGCTGATTCTATTGCAAAAAATGGACAAAACTGGACTGTTAATCAGCTCACACACAGAATTGATTGGGGTGATATGGATTCTAGAACTAGGGGTCTTATTCTAATGGATGAAATGCAAATCCCTAATCTGAGAACTGAGACTTTTCATCCACCTTAATCCCCATCTAAATCTCTTCAGCTGCTGTTGCTAGAAGTAACTTTCCTTTTATTTCGGCTTCTGTTCTTTAAAATGCAATATCATTTCTCTACTAGACTATGGTACTGCTGTGCTTTCTTCTTCTCATATGTAGATAACTTTGGAAGCAACAAACCCTGCCAGGATTTGCACCTCAGAATGTCATCTTCTGTTGCCATCAGAATGCTTCATGCAGGTCTGTAGCAGCAAACTTGCCAGGATTTTCACCTCCCAACGACATTTTGGAACTTCAGAATGCTTCAAGGGGTTTCCCCATCTCTTTTTACAATATCCCCAGCTTTTGCCATAACTTCAGATCCAATCTTACTGCTTTCAAAAGCTGACCAATGCTACTGAGTCATGAATTCTCAGTCCTTCCATGTCTGGCCATTTCATGAATCAACACAGGGGGTGGAGATTTATGCAATGGAATCACATGGAAGGTATGTAGGAGCATCTCATCATCTTTTGGATATCTCCTTTTGTATACAATGGTTGCTTATATCATCAAACAGCTTACAGCTGAGTGTAATAACAATACTTTACTTATTTGGTCACAGGCTTGGGGAGCCTTTAATATAATCCCCGACCTATTCAAAAAAAATAAGGGTTTCATTTATACAAAAGAAATAATAATTGTGTAATAAATGTCAAAGTCTGTAAAATTAATAAGAGTATGTTGGAGTTGGAGTTGGAGCAAGTCCGACAAATTCTCCAAAAAAATCTTCAAAATGGAGATTCAAAACTCATATTCTCTACATTTTATTACTCCAATTCCTACTGACTCTCTATTTTGCAGACTTTGACATTTATTTCATAATAATAATTACTTTGTAATTTAAAATAAATAATTAGTTTTAATTACTCTACAAAATAATTTACTTGAATAAAAATTTGAAAATGCCTAATTTTGTAGTTTATTTGTAAAGAATAATTAAATATGTTATAACTATTTATTTATTTTAGTAAATTTATGATAGGCGGGTGAAGGGCTAAGCCATGTCGTGGTGAAAGAGGCCTACTATATGTATAATGGATAAGTACGTGGTGAAGATCTAACAAATTTCAGTAAATTAAGAAGTTATCAGAGTGAGTGATCAGACAAGTATCATAGGCTTTCGGT
>JAUOBV010224794.1:0-11716 GCA_032360425.1 Rubia occidens
TGCATTTTGAACGTTCAATTTCATTGCAATAAATAAAAATGAATACTAAATCACCACATTCTTTACGTCAATTATAAAATGACCATGTCTAACGGTTAATCGATCCAAAACAAAACTTTGTACTACAAAATAAAATATAAATAAATAAGTATATCTATTTTACATAAATTAAATAATGAATACTCCATCCGTCCCAGAATAAACTTCCTAATTTGACTTTTAGGAGTCAACTGCATCAACTTTTAACCACTAATTTTTTTTTGTGTATATAAAAAAAATTCTAAAAAATATATTTTGAAAATATGTGCTATGATGAATCTAAAAATATATCATATGATAATAATATTACATATATATTAAGAGAATTTAATCGTTGAAATTTGTTTAGTTTGAATTCAGAAAGTCAAATTAGAAAATTTATTTTGGGACGAAAGTAGTATTTTTTTTATAAAAATAATGAATATATACCTATTAATTTTTTAAAGTAACCTCTAGTTTTTAATGAATGTCGTCAATCAATATTTATTCAATCAATAGTATTAAATTTCTAATTCCCCAATATTTCATTCTCTCTCTACCAATATAAAGAATGAAATCTTCTCTTTCCTCCAATTCTCCGTTTTAGAGAATCATATGCATCATCTGTTTGAGCTGAAAAATGATCAAATTTTCCAAATATAACTAAAATCTCCATTTTGCATATTTTGTTGGACTTACTCTTATACCCAAAGATAATTAAGAAATGACATGATGAATCTGGCCTAATTAAGTGAGTGACTAGATTGCCGTGGATTTACACTTAAACATTATGGTGCATGAAAACATGTTTTAATTCAAGCAAAACTATAATTTCATTTTTATGTTTAAAAAATCAACACTCCATAAAATTGCTCGAGAAATTGTCCAACTGCAATCACAGCAGGCTATGTTTTCTAGAGTTTATTCACAATTCAATTCAATTTACCTAAAATTTGATTAGGTGAAATATAGAATAATTAATTTCTATTATTAATATTTTTTAATAAACTTATTTTTAGTTCGGTTGAGTTCAATTCAGTTTAATTAGTTCCATCCAGTTCATTTCAATTCATATAAGCTCTGGAGAATAAGGCCCAAGTGGAATTGACATCAAACATAACCAATTAATTGCAAGGACAACTATATTGCATATAAACCAAATTGATCGTTTGTACTATTGTATATTTGAACTCCAGTAAAAAAATCATAATATTTTCTCGGGGATCATTACTTGTTTTTTCTCAATAATTATGATCTCTTGGAAGAGAGGAGCTTATCACGCATCAGTATCACGATGCCAAAAAAGTATCTAATACAAATACAACACTATTTGATTTAGAGCACGAATGCGGAATTATATTCTATATAGAGCACGGATATGTCCAAATTTTGATCCAAACCACGATCAATCAACTATATCATAAACACCACGAGGAGATAAACTACACTCCTAAGTAAGGAGGATTCAACATCGTCATTGCAATGCCAACTGATATGGCAGAAACATCTTAAAATTTGAAGGAATCAACGCCAAATCAACATGATTCGTTGCTCGTTTTGGATTTCCAGATCAGAGTACTTGCGGCACAAGAAACGACCAAAGTATCGTCTTCGCAATAGTTTTGATGGCTAAAATCAATGTGTATAAATATCAAATAATGGCGATTTGGAGTGATTCTGGTCGGGTGTGTGAAGCGAAGAAAATGAATACTTTGATCAGCGGTGTGAGATTGTGTGCTATTGGTACTTGTTGGGGTCGTTTGAAATATTCACTTGAAGCACGAAGGGGAAGGGGATCGACGGTGACAGGGAAAGATGAAGGGGACTGGTGAGGGCAGTGAAGGTACAGAAGGGGAGGGTGTGTGTTCCTAGAGAAGGGTTGGAAATATGGACTAGTGTTCCGTAGCGATGGTGTTGGTTCAAATCAATGGGCATAACAGTGATGATATTAATAGTAATAGTGGCGTGATGAGACACGACAAAGGTGACAGTGAGTTGGATGGTGGTGGGTAATGGTGGGTAGTGGTGGCGGCGGTGTTGTGATAATAATGGTGTTGGGTGAAATCAATAAGTTGGTGTTACCAAACAAATTAATTATTATCAACCCATTGATTTTAAAAAATAATATAACTTCACCCAGAGATGTTAAAGTTAGAAGTTTTTGTGTCGATCAAATAATTAATTATACTAGTAATTTCAAAAAACTTATAAGTTGACTTAAATTTATATTTGCACTTACAAAAAGCTGAAACTCTCATTTTTAGTTTATAGAAATCAATCAAACTACTAAAAATATTTATGGCATTTACATTAATTTTCTGTCCAAAATTATCAAGTCAAACCAATTATCGACATGAGGAGTCAAATTATTCAATTCATTGCTGATGAAGAATTATAGGATTAATTTCAAAATAATCGGAGCTATATTCACACAAGTAAAATCAAGACAATATAGCCGTCAAGAATAAAGTTTTGCATACAACTTTTCTAGTATTTGGTAACTATAAAAACAAAAACTTTTCTAGTACTTTTTGGTAGTGGAAAATGTGCAGTAATAATTAAGATTGCTTAATCAGAAATGAAAGGGACCTGAGTTGAAGAATATTGGGGGAATTGGGGGCATAAGGCACTACTCCCTCCGTCCCAACCAAAGGTTCCTACTTTCCATTTTCATCCGTCCCAACCAAAGATTCCTATTTAATTATTTCTATTTTTGGTAAAAAGTACTTCTATTTGGGCAGCCCTTAAATTCAGAATATACCTTAAATTCAGAATTTAAAATTTCTGATTTGGGCAACTTTTTAATAAAGAAGTCAGCTGTGTTCAACTTTGTTCTGATTTGGGCAGCCGTTCCAATAAAGAAGCCAACTGTATCCCATTATCTCAACACTTCTACTTTTCAATTCTTGTTTTCTGCTCATCTTTTGCCTCTCCGATCCCATCGCCTAAATGGGCGTGCCAAAAGGTGATCAGACTCTTTGCCTGGGATGGAGGGAGTACGTGTTTAGGCCTAACCTTTTGTTGTAAAGCTATAAGTTGTCCTTTTGCACGGCTATTAGCCTATTATTGTATTAAATTCAAGGTAAACTTTTGGAAAAAATTGTCTTTTCACAGGTTTATGGGAAAATAAAATTTAATTAGAATAATAAAAAATATAAATTTTTAATTGAAATATATTTTTTGAAATCGCAATATTAAAAAAATTATTATGCAATGTGCAATTGTTATACGTTTATGATCCAATTAATGCGACTAAATTTTTTTAATTTTAATTTCTTCTAATTTGCAATTTAAAGGTTAATCTTTCCATGACTTATAGAAAGGCAATAGTTATACGTTTATGATCCAATTAATGTGAATAAATTTTTATATTTTAATTTCTTCTAATTTGCAATTTAAAGCTTAATCTTTCCATGACTTATGGAAAGACCGTCTTTCAAGAGATACAGCTAAATCCAATCCAACCTTACTATTTAATTAGAATAAATGGTAAATTACAAATACTAGTAGTATTATACCTTCAATATATATTTTGAAGTATTTAGAAGGAGAAGAGTTTTCTGATAGGATGTTTATCCTTAAATTATGGGTAATTTACTGTATTTTTTCACGTATATACTAAATTTAAAAATTAAAATATATTTTTTAAACTCTGTATTTTTTTTGTTAAAAATATTTTTACGTTCAAATACACATTATTATTTATTTTAACTTATAAAATACAATATTTAAAATTTTAATGTAGAAAGTTAGGGGACCTATATCTTTCTTGAGACCTCGTCATTCAAAAATAACCACTCCCTCAGTTCCAGGGAATCTGCAGAGAGAGAAATCTCTGCAAAAAAATTTCCCCGAGGCCCCACAATACTCTGCCCCCATGTGCTACTGATTAAACCAAAAAGACAAGGAAAAGCTAGAAATTTTGGAGGGTTAATTATTCCATCCTTTTTTATTAATGGTGGCCCTTCCCGCTTTTTTTGTTAGTTGGGAAGGCGCAAAAAAATGACTTTCGTCCACTGTTCCTGTACTATTACACCCAAAAATATTTACAAACCAAATCTAGAAGCCTACAATATAAATACATACACATCCAAGGCACCATAAATGCATTAAAATCTGAAAGTGCAAATGGTAAAGAAACATAAAGTTTTACTGCTCTAACTTCCGCTCCAATCACAACAACAAACCCCTAACCCAATTTTTTTTGGGTTTGTTAGGGAACCCTCGGGTATGGTTTTACACTACATCGAGCCGTCTCGAGTCACCTGAGGGTGCTGGTTACTCTTAGTATTGTGCATCTTCCCATTCCCCTTTTTTAAGGTTGGATGAGGAAGAATCTAACAAACGAGGAGAGGCAGCATTTGAACGACTTTCTGTTGGAGACCCACATGGATGAGAAGCTTTTTCATTGGAAACGGTTAGAGGAAACAACAATGTTCGACTGTTCCATACGCACAGTGAGCACAATCTGGGCTCTTACTCAAGCTCAAATGTTACAAGGAAGACCCCTTGACTTGCATCATTGGATGAAGGGACATCCTCCACAGAATAAGAAAGAAATCAACCTCGATGATTTTAGGGCATTGCATGCTAAGAAGAGACACACAATAAAGGGAATGACAAAAACAATAGGAATTGGGAAGAGTAGTGTGCAAAGGGCAGTGGCATTCAAGGTGATAAAAATCCATACAAACAACATCGAACCAACTCTCACAGAACACAACAAGGTATCACGCATGTGGTTTGTTTTAGAAAAAATAGATCCAGAGCTGAGATTCAGATCAGTGGACCATATCATACACATAGATGAGAAATTGTTTTATTTAAGCCAAGAATTTGTGAGGTACCCGCTGGCTCCGGATGAACCGGAGCCATATCTCACATGTAAACACAAGTCACGTATCCCAAAGTTATTGTTTATGTGTGTGGTTAGTAAACCCATATGGAGGGAAGATGGTCAATTATTATTTGATGCCGAACTAGGCATATTTCCTTTCGTTCAAGATCAGGTTGCAATCAATAACAGCAAGAATAGGCCAGCGGAGACAGTGGAAAAGGTTCTAGTAACCAAAGATCACGAGAGATGTCACAAGAGCAAAGATAATCACAAAAGTCATTCCAACAATCAAGGCTAGGTGGCCAACACACATATTTGGAAAATTCATACACATTCACCAAGATAATGCAACGCCACATATATTCAACCATGATCCAAATTTCAGGGAAGTTGTTGAATCTGATGGTTTTACCATACACCTAGTCAACCAACCGGCAAACTCACACGACTGTAACATCCTAGACTTAGGATTTTTCAACTCCATTCAAAGTTACAACAAGAACATACATCATCTAATGTGGATGAGTTAACAGCAACAGTGCAATCAACATACGAAGGGAATATGCAATTACTTTGAACATGGTGTTCCTCCACATAAAAAATAAATAATAGAATTGCTGAAAGCACGTTGGTCATACAGGTACAAGATGCCTCACATGAACAAAGAGAGACACATAAGAGAAGGAACTCTGCAAAAATCACTACAGGTAAGTGAGGAGGTTGTAAGGGGCAGCATTGAGTATCTTATCACCAAAGGGACAGTAGATTAAATAGTACTACCACTGATGTTTGCCCCAGGTTATCGACCTTAAAAGCACAATTGTAAACATTTTGGGGGTTGGTTTATGGCATATTTTGCAAGCCATAAACATTCCTTTTTTGGTATTAATGGGATGTTCCAAGACTAACCCTGGTTAAATGTTCATTTAAAGCTTAAATGCACAATTAACTTTTAAAAAAAGAAGAGAGTTTATGTATTGAAAATTCGTGTTCAATTAACTCATGACTGTGGCAACACTGAGGGAAGATACACAAACCACAAAACAAAGAGGCAAATCACATGACAGAGAGACAACACTGAATACAGATGGTCCATAATATGCCCTTTTGAAGAAACAAAACCACATCACGATAACCATAACATCACATCAACCATCACATCATAACAACATTCACAGCAAAGAAATGTAGGGAAGATGCAAGTTATAATATGCTCTTGTGAAGACTCACAACCAGATCACTACAACCACAAGGGACATGTTACCACTTTTACCATTAAAGTGAGCACACAATCACATATATCTGAACACAATCACATATATGCACTAGTAATCACATATATCCTTGAACCATTGCAGCAGTCAGGGGATCTCACACATAAACATGGTAGTACGAAGTGAACATTAAATAAATCACATATCATCGAGCCCTGCAAGAAGCTAGGGCTCTCGCACAGAACACAAAGATGGCACCAACATGCCTCATGCATAAAAGAAAAAAAGGTTGGAACAATATCACCTCATTTGAAGATATAATTTTTTCTTCATAACTTTAAATCACGCCAGGGAAGTGCAGAAGTGTTTATCCCTTTTTATATCTTTTTATACATCAGCAACACATTCACTGTCTAGGGAAGCATCATCAATGCTCTGCATAGGTAAGCATAGAACACATTCGTTGTCAATAAAAATTAAGCCAAAATATCAACCAAAAACAGCATCCAAGAAACCCTAACAATCAAAGAACTGGGACTTATTTTTTTTCGGACTCCATCGAAGAGAGAAGATGCGGATCTAGGGTTTTCTCCACCTTGAGTCACTTGCCTCCCTCAACCATAGACACAAGAGATAAATCATGGTGTTGCTTCTATGAGAGGTGTCCTCCGGGTCATTTGGAGCAGCAGTATCCCAGGGGAAGCGCATCGCCTTGGCGACAGGGCTCAAAATAGCATCGTCGCCTATTGTTGGATTAGGGTTTAGACTCTCTAACCCCAAGTCATCTCCTTCGTCGCGTTATACACTGACAACATCAACTTGGAAGTGTCCGACCAATGATTTAACATCAAACTCACCGCCTACAACAACATATTTCACCGGATTTGGGACGGAGGAGCGTTTGCAGCCGCCATGGACCGCCAGTTCCTTGAGGGTGATGTCAGGCCTCTAGGCGGAGGTGGCATCATTCGCCTCGGTCTCGGGAACATACTCTGATTTATTGTAAGTATCAGAAACATATCACCAAGAACACCTCCGACACGATTGACCGGAGAAGGTGGTGGGAGATGACATATGGACCCTTAAATAGCCACTGGGATGAAGGATCTGAGAAAAACAAGGATGAATCAGTGCGAAATTTGAGGGAAGATGAAGAGATAACGATAAACTGGGGTTTATGATGTGTGTGTGTGTGAGAGAGAGAGAGAGAGAGAGAGAGAGAGAGGAATGTATGAGAGAAGATGAGTTTAGTGAGTTGAATGTGAGCATTCAAGGAACATGTGAAGTGGGCAGAGAATTCAAAGGCCAAGAAGCATTGATTAGGCGAGAGTGCCGGTAGTGGGAGGATAGGAAAATTTTAATTTTTAATAAAAAAATGGTTGGATGAAGGTTCCAGATTAATGAGTTGAACTCGTTTTGTTTTGATTTAAGTGTCTAAGGGTTAAGTATAATTGGGTTAAGTGGGTTGGATTTGAGCTGAATTAAGAATAACAATAATGGGCTGGTGGTAAAATGTTAAAATGGGTAGGGTTAGTTTAGGGAATTCAGGGGCCTTATTTTGCCAAATGAGGTAAGAAACAAAATGAGTGCAGATTTGCATGTGACACACATTTAAGATAAATGTGCAGATTCCCCTATGACGGAGGGAGTATAATATGTTTTTAAAATCTTTTATATAATTTTACCTTTATGTTGAACTAAGGATATTTTTCATATCTTTTAATGATTACTTAAATGACTTCGTCTCAAGTATGAACCCAACTTTACATATTTTTAAGATTTTTTTCCTGAATAACTATTTTTTAAAGTAAAGAGTAACGTATTTTTAAACTTAAATATTATAGCTTTTAATTTAAATATGAGTGGTTTTAAACTTAAATATTAACATTTTGACATACATATTTAAATATTATACTTTTAAGTTAAATATTATATTTTTCAACTTAAAAGTTGTATTTTTTTTTTCCAAAAAACACTATAATGAGAATTTTATGCTTTGTTTCGTCTCACTTTATCATCAAACGGGGATGTTAATAATTATTTTTATTTGACTACCCTACTTTTGACAAAATGACGTCGTTTTGCTTTATGATAATACTGGAGTTCTCTTTGGCATTGCGTCGAACAGCTTCTTCATTTCGCGTAAGCATCAATTATTACAAGATGACTTAGTATTTAATTTCACCAAATAACATCGTAGAAATGATTTAAATAGGAACAAATTATACTACACTACAGACAACAAAATTAGCAGAGCCAACATCGAAGTATAGAATAGGGCATTCCAAGTTATGCATTTTGTGGCAACTACGGAGTTGTGGCAATCCAATGGGATCAACTTGACCAACAATGAATAATCATGGAGGCAAGCAGTACATGTCTACTTCAAACAAAAACAGATCTGCCCTCGAAACTCCACCTACAAGCACATCCCACCGATGATTGGAGAAATCCAACCACAACCTCTTCCAAAACTATATAACTGCTGCAATACGGTGAAGATGAAGTCGAAGGCGCGCATTGAGCAACAGAATGCCAATTTGGCACGTGAACCTAATGACATGTTCTTTTATGGGAGGCTCACCCCACATTGTGTGAGCCAAAGAATGTGTTCTAAAAAGTTCTAACGAGATTAGTTGTTGTTATCTAGGGGCTATGCGGTTGAAACTTAGGGCAAATATGTAATGATTTTACAATTTAATGAGAATATGAACACCTTCGACCAAAAAAAATTTATGCATTTTCTGGCAACCTTAATTTATCTATTGTAACAAGTATTCAATGTGTGACTAAATATTAAGGAATGAGATTTCCTACAAAATTTGCTGAATTATGAGTAAAATTTGGTCTGGGATGTGTTTACTTTAAAAGATGACAATCCAGTTGTATCAGGGCTCTTCAGTTGATCAAGCTGCTTTTTACCTAGGCGAAGCAAGTACTCGATGTATTGGAAATTCTTGCGATCCACCTGCTTTGAGTTGCGCCGGAATTCAGAGGACACGAATGACACAATCTGCTGCCGTTCCTCAGGAGATTTGGCACGTGCTGCGCGAAGGAATCCCCTGTACAGATCAAGCACTTGCTTCTGCATGCCTGAGAGCCGAGGCACGCTAGAGGCTCCCATTCTTGTTGAAGGGATCTCTCCGTTATGTTCTTGGTTGACCCACTTATCTAATGAAAGAGACGGTCTGTGTAGGAACTTTTCCAATGAAAGAGACGGTCTGTGTCCTACACGGAGGATACAATCAGTGTTAGAAGACAAGGAAGAAATTAACAATAAGGTTGAAATCAATATAACACAGCATATGATCAGATACAAGGTTCTTTGCTAGCAATGATCAATGAACCACTTCAATCAGTGTCAAACAGGAAAATAAACAGCGATTGTGAGAATTAGAAGTCATAAAGCTTTATTCATGGTGGTCGCTTTTAAGGCCAAATACTATACGTGTTCCAAGGCAACATAAACACCATTGTGATACACGTTTAATGGCACTCCCTGCACCTGTTTTAGACAACAAAATTTCAGTTTGACATCAGTGTAGCCTGGCTCCGGATAGTCATCCTTGATGTATCGGTAAATTTTCTTCTGATTGGGTGTGTTTAGGAGGGCTTATGAGCTGTTTTGCTTATAAGCTAAGCAGGTTTTGGTCTCCACCAAACACAACTCAGATAACCTCTTAATTTGCAAACGAAAGTAATTAAAACATACTCAGGAAGCTTGAAGTATCATCTGTCATCTAATCATCCCGCATCATGAACAAATTTCCCCAGGCTGTTGGATCTTGGGTATCTTGCAAGTTCACAGCAATACTATGGATAGAACGAAGTTCTGTGTGCGTTGGACCAATTCTATCAGAAGCACTATAAGAGACTCACAATCCTCAAGGTGTCGGAATAATTTGCAAATGATAAAAATTATAACATACTCGGGAACCTTGAAACATCATCTATGTCATCTAAGCATTCCATATCATGACAAAATTTCCCCAGGTTACTATCAGAAGCACTACAAGACTCATTCCTTGATTTACTAATGTCAGGATAACGAGATGGAATGGATAGCAACACGTCCAAAAGCAGGAGACAGCAAAGTTAGTACAAATTCATGTTCGGGATTGAGGTCCCTCGAGTAAGCTGACCATCAACAACATTTCTATCTCCCTGAGTTAGTTATGCGCGGACTGCATCGACTAAACCGCATTCCATTATTTCAAAGCTCCTATAGGAACTAATGTCAGGCTTTTCACCCATAATTTTGTGTTCATTTATAAAACAAGTGTGCCTCGGCGAAATTGCAATGTAAAAAATATAACAGTTAGAAGATACAGAATCACAGAAGAACAGCATAATATGAAAACCAAATAGTCAAGAAAAATCAGCTGTATATGACAGAAACGCATATCAATTAACTCGCAGTAAGTTTCACGGTTGAATTTGATTCAATCAACACAAAAACCCAACAACTATCGACCTAAACAAACAAATTCTGCAAAAGCTCATCTGAGATATCCAGGAACAATTAATCGGGGGTGGGGAAGTACGACGAATGAAAACAAATGCTCTAATACACCTGAAATCCAACAGAATAAAGGACGAATTTAGCGATTCGTGGATTACAATAGTTTCAGAGAGTCCAAAAGAACAATAAAATGGTGATAGAAATAGAAATGAGCATACCTCGTACGATGGGGTTTTTCGGCGTCTTTCACCGGAACTTTTAGGCCACGGCGATGATTCACGTCGGAGAGAAGGGTTTCAGCGGGTGGGTTTTTGTTTTTCATATAATTAATTAGAAACCGTGAATATATAAATTCAGAGTCCGTTTATTGAAAGACGATTTTTTTATAAGTTATAGAAAAATTAAACTTTAAACTGAGAATTAGAAGAAATGAAGATAAATTTTTTGAATTGCATGAATCGGGTTATAAATTTTATAACTACTCCACATTTCATAATAAATTTTTAATATTACAACTAACATTTTTTATCTTTTATTATTCTAATTAAACCACATTTTCCATAGATTTATGGAAAAACGATCTTTTTCCAAGACTTTTACCTTTAAATTTGTATTCTTCTTCTTCAAAAAGATAAATAAATTGAATAACTACCTTGGACTTATTAGTCAATGTTTAGGTTGATGGTTTACCTCGGTAACGGAAACATTAGCACTCCCTCCGTCCCAAATTAAATTACACACCAATCATTATTACACTATTCAAAAAATATGTTTGACCATTAATATATTTACCTACGTATAATAATGGCAAATAAAAAGTTGATATTTGAAAACTATTTGTTACGACGAATTGAACAATATCATACTCCCCTCACTCATTTCATTTCCCCTTCACTTTTGTAACTTCATTTCCCCTTATTTCCTTGTATCTTTTCCTAAATCCTATCGGATTCACCTATAAATAACATCTACATTTCACATTTGCCTCCATTCCCATAATTTTCATATTGTGTGTGTTCTCTCATCTTTCTGACTGTAATTTTTGCCGTTCTCTCAATACTCTCTGAGTTCTTTCAAGAAAACTAAGGATCAATGGAGAAAAAACATAGAGGTGGGAGGGAGTTCTGTCCATGGCAAAAGAGTTGATTGGGTATTACCTGAAGAATCACATCCTGAAACGCCCCT
>JAUOBV010224899.1:0-11715 GCA_032360425.1 Rubia occidens
TATGTGTATCTATCTTGACCTAGACTTATATCCACCCCTATATGCATGAACCCTTAGGAAAATCCCTCTTCTTCGTAGATGACTCCGACTTGCCACTATCTACTTAATTGTACTTAGTAAACATTTAGGGCTTATAAATTGTATCTTTGAGAGGTATGGCGATGACCTCCCATAACCCGAAACATCAACATCAATATCTAAAATATCACATATGAAAAATAACAGAGCTTACAAATCCTCATTCCTTCTCGATTGTAGCAACAGTGGACAAGTGTTCTTAGAAATTAAGAAATGGAAAAAACAATACAAAAATTAGCACATATTGTAATGAAACCCTAAGACATCACACACAATCAATACAGAACATTAATTACACACTTAAGCATGAAAACACAATAAGCATCAAACACTGAAATTAAAACATCACACCAACACATATAACAATACTTAAAACCTAAAACATGAAACATCAAGCAGAAAATGAGAAACATCAACAACAATATCTAAAACATCACTCCCAAAAAATAATAAAACTTACAAATCCTTCTTCCTTCTTGATTGCAGCAGCAGTGATGCAAGTCTTATACACTACTTTGTTGTGCATAAGAAGGAACAAAATCACCGAAAAATGAAGCACAACTTCCTCCTGTTCGTCGCAAATCACCGCACACAAGAAATATGGAATAATAATTGAGAAAAGAAGCAGTAAAATTGAAGGAAACTGGTTGTGTGTAGTTGAAATGGAGGTCAAAGAAAAATGGTGAGGAGAGAGAAGAAGAAGAGGAGTTGGGTAGAAGAATGAAGGGATAAGAGAGAGAAGACGTCAAAAAAATGTGGGAGAAGAAGATGAAATATTAATATTTATACCTAGAATTAAATGTAAATAAACAAAATTTCACATCCAGCCCCTAAATTTTTAAAATTTCAGTTTGAAACCCCACGCTGAATTCTTTGCAATTGAATCCCTGGTCTCACTGTGAAACTGTCTTATACACGACTTTGTCAACGATAAAAGGAGGTACTTAGGATGGAAGTTTTTTCCATAAACAAGAAATCATGTCTTATTAAAGGAGATTTAGCATTGCATTTTTAAAAATATATCAAATGTTTCTTCTCCTTTTACCAATATAGAGAATGAAGTTTTCTCTTTTCTCTAATTCTCTATTTTAGAGATAATGATGCAGAATCTGTTGGAACCAAAAATTGAGTCAAATCTATAAATAATTGTTGAAAATGACAACTAAAATATTAATAATTCACACTTATGGATATCAAATAAAACACTTAGATAATTCACACTTTAATGATGTAATCTGGTTAAAGTAACTAATAAAATTACTTTAAAGAATTGTTGAAAATGACAACTAAAATATTAATTATTTTAATTGAGTTATAACACTCATTTAAATTAATGTATGATAAAATATTATTTTTAGATACATAATACATATAATAAATAAATAAATAATTATATTTAAGAGAATGTCATTTATAAAAAAAAATCATTGACATTAAAATATATTCAAGCTATATATGTTGATATTTTTAATACAGTAGGTAATAAAATTGAAATAAACTCCCTATTTTAAATTTTTCAAAAGTTAATCTGGTCTAAAATAAAGAAATTTTCAATTGTAATACCTCTAAATTCAAAAAACTAGATAGATATGTCCTTAAATGAATTTTAACATGTTTAAAATAGATTTAACGCCTTGATTCCTTTTACATGCCAAACTTCTAAAATTTTCCTTCATGATCTACTTCAAAACAAAATTAAATAAATTTATGGTTTAATCCCCAAAATGATCATCATAAGGGCAAAATATCAACATCTTATGTCATTATTTTTAATGGATAAAATGAAAGAAAATTATTTAGAATATGAGAGGTATAGCTAATAATTTTAAACAACACGGAGTTAGATCGATGAAGAAAATAGTATATAAGGTCAATAATTCATACCTATTAAAATGTGGGTAGACATATCCAAAATTGTTGATATTAAGCTGTAGTAATTATGTATCTGGTAAAAAAAAGTAAAATATAACTTTTTTTGATGACCAACAGAATCACGTCAATCAACAGCTACTGCGGAATCCTGACAAGCAACCGGAAGTGAATCCCATCATCTCAGCGGAGTTCAAGGCTTTCCATGAAATCGATCGTCGGCTCTTGAAGAATTTAGAAATCACCCTAAAGCAGAATGTGAAGAACTCCGTGCATTTCTTGGCCTTTTGGATGTGGTTGGAGCATGATTTTGTGGTTGACTTGAATCTCCAAAACTGGATTCTAGACTCCACACTGAGGTTAGTGGAAAATCTGGCCAATGAGACCAACCTGTGTTTTCAGTGCATCGAGAGCGACGTGTTCATGTGCCCATAGTTGGGGCACAAGGAGCTCTGTTACGTGAGGGTGTTATCGAACAGGGATATCACCTTTCGATACCTCTTCGACAATCGGGTGGAGGCGACTGGGGGCATTTCGAAGATTGTGGAGGAAGTGTGCTTTAGGGCATTTGATGATATCATCAAAGCAATTTTGAGCACGCTACCAGTGGAGCCCTCGCCACCATTCCGGGTTGCTCCTGGGCCTCATCTGAATAAACCGGTAGCTACCACCCTGATTGATCCCCATATGAGAAAGGTCGAATCAAAGAGGACCAAGGCTCTAGACTATATAGCGCCGCCATTTATTCCAGGTGCGTGAGCTCCTCATATGCCGGTGGTGCAGAATACTCGCAGTTTCAGTGCCGGATCACTGGAGGTGTACGTCGCCTACATTAACCATGTTAGGATGCCATTTACAAGAGCGTCTGCAAGAATAGTTTTTCCACCACAGCAACAACGAGTGTTTATGGCTCTCCTGTGGTGAACCCTAGCTCCCCGTCGGCTATGCATTTGGTGCCTGTTATTAAGATGCGTCCACCTGTTGAAGAGTACAGATCCATGGTGCAACAAAAAAATATAGACGATTGGGAGCTCTGTAGCTACTTCAACCACATGATAGAGTATTTTCTCAGGGAGGAGCCAAATCATTCCTACAATGTGGATGATCGCATAATTTTCATCACTTTCACCGAGTGCTATCCCGTCTTTGAGGCTGAAGTTTGGGACTTTTTCACCGGGTACATACACATTAATCACTAACTTTGTTCCATTAATTTCTTCAATTTTTCTAACCATGCATGTACGAGAAACTTTGTTTCATTAATATTTTTCTTTTTTTACAATCTAGTATTTCAATTTAAGATAACACATCTTGGGCTAGCTATCAAGTTAAATTTTTATCAGAAAAATCCTAACCCAAAGTTTGGGACCATTTTTTATTACTGAAGCAATGGGAGATCGTCGCCGTACCTCTCAAAAATATAATTTATAAGATCTAAATGCTTCCTAACTATAACTAAGTAGATAATGGCAAATCGGGCTCATCCATGAAAAAGAGGGATTTTCCTAAGGGTTTACACATATAAGGGTGGATAATAAGCTATATATAGATTTATATATATATATAAGAAAGCATGTAAAGAGGGGGATATTTGGTTGATTTTTCTAAGTTACGAATTGAAAGACAAAACAACTATCAAAGTAAAGTAATTATGCTATCATGCAACAAGCTACTAAAAAAATAGTAAAATCACAATTAACAAAGCTTTGGGGGCAATTGATTCCCACTTCCAAACCTCTTATAGGTCATAAACACATTCACTCATTCATTTATATTAATTGCCTATGGGGAATGTTATCGCTTCCCTTGTAAGGATCAACATTTAGTTCTTCTTAATAGTAATTTTCAAAGACGTTCAATGACTATTTTCAAACCTCATTGCTAAGCACTTTAGACAAACAACACCTAAGGGTATTTCATCAATGAAATTGTATATGAAGAACCATAGATTCGATAACAACTACAAGAATTCTACCAAATGCCTAGTCATTTAACCAAACAAAGCATTCATTAGACTAAACCTAAAACAAGCAACATTCAAGGTTCAACCTTTCATTGCTACCTTAGGAAAAATATGATAACAAACCACATTAACAAACTCATCTAGCAAGCTTAACATCATTTACCTAACAAGAAGTTTTAATTCCATGTTCTTGGATTTTCATGCCAAAAGTGAGAAAAAATTGTATTCTTCCCTAACACTCCACTTAATCATACAAACATTTCATATTCTCAAACAACCCATAACATAAAAAAAGTAAACATCAACATTAATGGCAGAATAAATGCTTCACAATAAATTTGCATGAAAGAGTAAAATAGAGTCCCACTATATGGGTTTAAAACTTCAATCCATTTCTCCCAGGGGATGAGTTTAGCTACTAGAAATCATACTAAACATTCAAAGCATATCAAACATAAATCAAAGATGAAACTAGATGGAAAAAGGAAGAAAACTAGGGTTTTCAAAGTCTGAAATCGAGAAGAAGAAGAGAGGAAAGAGAGAGGATAAAGTGTGTTATTTATAGTACAAGCTAAAGGACAAGAGATTTGGGCAACTCGTTTGTCGCGACTCGCGACGGGTGAGTAAAATGACATTTGATTTTTCTTCTTCTTGTTTTCTAGCTTCCTCTCCACTTTACTTCTCTTCAAATATTCAAGTCTTCAAGTATTCAGGTCTTAAAATCTTCAAGTCTTCAAAATATGAACTTCATGGTCTTCAGTGGTATTCGGTCTTCAAGTCTCGATGGTATTTCTCCGTCTTACAAATTTCACTAGAAAAGTCATAAGAGCGTAAAATTCTCTCTTAGATTTCCTAAGAGAATTTATAGGTAAAACACAAGCTCTAGATGACAAAAAAGCACAAAAGTGAATCCAAAAAGTCCCAAATTAAAATGTGCACATAAAATGGACACATCAAGAAACATAACCACTAAGTCAATTTTCTGGCAGCACATTCGTGGACAACATTAAGACCGTCCATATGCAGGATGTCCCAAAAAATAAGCAGGTATTGTTTGCTACGTTTGTTACCCCATCAGTTTTAGTGGTAAACACGGTGGTGGGTGGCGGAATAGCCAACTACCTCATCAATGGTAAACACTGCAAGGTCCCAAAGTTCATGAGGAAGATCCATGCTCCAAATACTGATGGTGTTGGTCCCTCCTACACAAAAAATGATGATTAATGTAATTGTTGTTTGTTTGGAACATTTATTTTCTATTTCCAGTTTCTAATTTCCTATTTCCATTAGTATTTGTGTTGATGTTTATCTGCTATGTTCTTTTGAACATTTTGGTGTAGAAGTGTTGTTTTAGTTGTTTTATTATCATTTTGGACAAGTAATTCGATGTACAACATAGCGTATTTTTTATTGGATTGTTTTTTTTGTATTAAAAATTAGTTTATATATTTTAATTATAATTTGGATTGCAAACTAAATTATAACCAAGCCCTTCTTCTTCTTCTTCTTCTTCTTTTTTTCAAAATTTTCAAAAGAAAAATTCATTTTCCCTTGTTTTCAATCAAAAATAGCAAAAGCATTCCAAATGCCAAAACTACTAAAAAGCAACCAAAAGCATCCCAAAAACAAAAAATCCAAAACAAAGAACATCCCAAAACAAAACCATCGAAAGAGAAAAAGTCTAAAGCTAAATCCCCTCCTCACACTTAAAATGCTACATTTCCCTCAATGTAGACAAAACAGGGCAAAAATAGTTGAAATCACAATGGAAGGAAATAGCTCACAAAAGTACGATTGAGTGCAATCATTGTTGGGATGAGAAATTGCCATCTCTGTAGCGCTGTCGATTCTGTGTCTTCCACTCCGCATTCCTCTGACGTCGTTCCCTGCACCTCGTTGCCCCTGGATCAGGGCATGGGGTACCACCAATGTGTATCTGAATATCATGTAACTTGGATGGGAGAAGATCAATCTCCTCATCCATCTCACTGAAGCTCTGCGAGACGAACACGGTGGTGTCAAAAATCATGCCTTGCAGTCTAGCGTAGAAATGTGGGGGCGGCTACTGGAACTGGCCGTGCCTACTGTCCTCATATATTGGCTCAATGTCAGATAAGGGCGGAGACTGTGGTACACCCTGTGATGAATGTTGAGTGGATGGTAGTGCACCCTTCTCTGCCTGAACTGACTATGGTGGGATCTTCAGAAGTTTTCGTTGAACATTTGGATGGCACTTTACATCCGCATCTATCGCTAAGTCCTCTAAGAGTGTGTCGGGCTCCAGATTGGTCCGTTGGACATGGGGGAGCCTCATAAAGGTGACACCACCCTTACTGTACAACCAGTTGTACAGCCCGGGAACAGCTCTATAGTTGATGAGGTGATAGTTCTTCATCCTCGTTAAGGAAATGAGGTATGAAGAACCCTTGCCCACCCACTAGAAACCATTTGGGATAACTAGGCGTAGGAGCTCTGCCAGGAGGGTGATCATCCCTCCTATGGAAATCTCTCCCTTTGGCTTCTTAGCCACATTGACGACCCTCTACATCCACATCTCAGCCCACTTCCCATAGCCCGTCCCCTCGCTCGTCAACCAAAAGAAAATCCTCATTGGGCACATTTTTTGGCTCAGCCAGACAAAGTAACGTACCCACTAAGAATCTATGCACAAATTTGAGAGCGGGGTGGATGATGATGTTGTTCTTGTCTCTAGTATTTCTCACCCTCTTGGTGATGGTGTACCAAAATTGGATATCCTTCTGGATATCGCGCTCCGGGGCTTGTGGGTCCAACCTTTCCCTAATCTCTGTAGTGTTCAACCCAAAATCAGTCTCAATATGTGAAACTATCATCTCCCGAGAGACGACATGCAGGTGGAAACAGATGTATCTCTCGCATGGCTCTCCATATCCGGTACTGCACATCTGCACCGTGGAGAAAAATCCAAAGTGCACCGCTTATACGTGAGGGTACTCTTTCCTATAAACTCTTCCAATCCTCCTTTGGCAAGGAGGCATCAGACCGGCTCCCTCAGACTGAGAGCATCTAATGCCGTCTTGTGCACAAAACTAGTCTCCCGAATCTTGCGGCTAGCTAAGAAGACCCACCTCTCCGCATAAGATCCGGTAATTTGGGTCAAATCCATGAACCTCTCTGGTGGTGGTGGCGGAGTAGGCTCTCAAGGCAGAGATGGAGGTGGGGCAGAGAGACCTGCATTCCGAGTGTCTCTCGGTCTCTTCGGAGCCATGGCTATCAAAATAAGAAATAATGTCAACTGCGCATGGATATAAGAGATAGGACATGCAACTTTTTCACTAGAAATTATCACAGAAAAATATTCAACATATAGGGACAAATATTCAAACATCATTATAGAATTTAGTAATCACAGCTACAATGATGTAGTTAACACACTACGGTCAACAAAAGTAACTACTAGGATGCTAGAATGTGTGTATGCCCCTATTTGTAAGCTCCAATCATATCCATTTCTAGATAAATCAAGAATGCCCTCATGTCCAATTCTATAAAGCCAGATGAAATATGCGACTTTTCTGCACATTCATGAATATGCTCAACTAAAGGCTACACTCACTTAACCATAAGCACATTCATGAATACATTCGTTCAACCATATGCACATTCATGAATTCACTCACTCAACCCTTACACAATTTGAAATCATCACATAGCCCAACATTAAATGAAATTCACCATAATATTAATCATAGGCATGTATTATCATGTTTAATCAATGTCGGAATATTTAACAATTCAAACCTTGGCTAACAAGCATAATTAATTTCCACTATTTTCGCATCCAAAACATTCTATGAACATGGAATTAAACAATCCCAAATGAGGTTCTAATCACAAAGAGTATTGCACAATATTCCTAATTTTTCCAAATAAAGCATACTACACAAAACTACAATTCCTCAATCTACACATAAATCACAAATCAAGCACAATAAAAATGAGGAATCATACCAAATAGAATGTAAGAGGATGAGAAGAACAAGCCCACAAAAGTTCCTAGCTTCAATTAAGGGAATCAAAAATCCCCCAAAACCGAAGGTTTATGGATTTTTTTTTTTGAAATCGGACTTGTTTTGGGTGTTTGTGGATTGGAAAAATGGTTGGGGATTGTTGGAGAAGTGATTTTCGGCCTAGGAATGGTGATATTTGTTGATCGGATAGTGTTTGGGGGTGAAGGCTGAGGATGTCGGAGATGAGTGAAGGAATGTGGGGGAGACGACGGGTTCTTCCCATTTTAAAAGTCGCTCTGAACTGGCTTCGTGAAGCCTTGGTCTTGAGTCATGACCAATAAGTCAAAGGGGCACTTAAAGTCAACCCTCACATCGCGACAAGGTGTCACAGCTCGTAAAAAGTGGGACTGTGAGTTCAAAATTTCAGAACTTTTGTTGATTTTGTCACGACATGCAACGAATACGTCGTAAATAGCAATGGCTGTCGTGATGTGTGAGTAAATTTTTGCTAGTCTCTAATTCTTGGAACTGGAAGCTCAAATTTTCACAAGTTTTTCTGATCTAGCCACAATGTGCGACAAAAGTGTCACGACTTACAAAAAGTTTGGACTAGAAGCTTAAATTCTCATAATTTCTTCTAATTCTATCACAACGTGTGACAAGGAAGTTGTGACTCACGACCACTGTCGTGACTCACCACAGATCTTTCACGAGTTGTGAAAAGTTGGGCTGGAAGGGTAAATATGGACTCAGAAGGGTAAAAATCCCCTTGTTTGTCGCAACTTGACATATACGTTGCGACTTGCGACGAGCAGGCCTTCCCAGTACTTAGAAAATTCTCAAATTTACCAAATCTCCATACTTTTCTCCATCCATGCATTGAGTGCCATGCTCTTCAATTTCCACAAAATCATGGAAAAATACACCCGTGAAAAGAACAAGGAAAAATATATATGAAAATAACGATAAAAACTCAAATTGAAAGAACATCGATGAAAATTCATGAATGACGATATGGATGATCAAAACCAAGTTTAATTAACGTTATTGCCATGACTTACCTCCCTTATTGGGATTACTCACAAACCGGGTCAGGAAGATCAACATCTTCTCCTTTTTCCGTCACAAAACTCTCATTGTAGGGTTTTAAACATTGTTCGTTGACCTTGAAGGAATTGGACTTAACTCGATCCATGATTTTCACCACACCATGCGAGAACACCTATACCACTACAAAAGGGCCGATCCACCGAGACCTTAATTTATCAGAAATAGGCGAAGGCGGGGATTGAAAAAGGAGGACATTTTGACCCACGCCAAACTCATTCCTACTGACCATCTTATCATGCAAAGCCTTTGTCTCTTCCTTGTATATTTTGGCATTCTCATAGGATTCTCTTCGTATCTCCTCCCATTCTTGCAGTTGTAACTTCCTGTGAAAACTAGCCTCATCTATATCAAGGTTAAAGTTCTTAACCGCCCAATACGCCTTATGCTCAATTTTCACTGGTAAATGGCATGACTTTCCAAATATCAACCCGTATGGTGACAAATCGATTGTTGTATTGTATTCCGGCCTACATTTCCACAAGGCATCATTCAACTAAGAACTCCAATCCTTCTGGTTGGAGTTAACCATTTTTTGAAGAATGAACTTGATTTCCCTATCGAAAACTTTGGCTTGGCCATTGGTTTGTGAGTGCTAGGAGTTGGATGTCTTGTGTGTAATTCCATACTTTTTCAAAAGTTCCTCTATTGTCCAATTGTAAAAATGGGTGTAATTGGTCACTAATCAAGGCTCAAGGGAGCCCAACCCTAGAGAAGATGTTATCTTTCAAGAAATATTCAACCAATTTAGAATCATCAGTCTAGTGGGTTTTTCTTCAACCCACTTTTCCACATAATTAACGGTAAGAAGAATATATGTAAAGCCACAAGAGTTAGAAAAGGTCCCATAAAATCAGTTCCCCAAACAAAAAAAAATTCACAATACAACATAACATTTTGAGGCATCTCATTTCCAGAAGAAATATTTCCTACTCTTTGACATTGATTACAAGCTTTGCAAAATATGTATGCATGTTTATTCAAGGTATACCAATAAAATTCACTCTTTAGGACTTTTCTAGCAGGCCTTTTTACTCCAAAATGACCTCCACATGCATAAGAATGACAAAAGCCAAGAATTGAATGCACTTCATTATCCCACACATAATACTTTGCATCATTTCTTAGCTTATCTTTTTTTATCTTTGGGAAAATAGGGAGGGAATTTACCGAAGACAAGAAAATTCACAATGTCAGCATACAATGGTTAGAGGTTCCCGACTGCGAACAAATTTTCACCGGGGAACTCCTCCAATATTTGCTCAGTCATTGGTGACTTTACCTCAAATTCTTGGCATGGAACCAACCGGCTCAAATGATCGGCTATAAGGTTCTCTGTGCCCTTCTTGTTTCTTACCTTCAAATGAAACTCTCTCTAAAACAAGATCCATCTAATCAATCTTGGCCTGGCCTCTTTTTTTTCCATAAAGTGACGAAGTGCTACATGGTCAGTGTACACAACAACTTTTGTACCAAGCAAATAAAAACAATTTTTTTCTAAAGAAAACACCCCCGCTAGCAATTCTTTTTCCATGTCGGAGTAGTTCCTTTGAGCCTTGTTGAGAGTCATAGATTCATAGTAGATGGCGTGAGGCACCATTCCTACCCTTTAACCAAACACCGCTCTGACGACGTAATTACTTGCATTGCACATGATTTCAAAGGGCATGGACCAATCCAGGGGTTAAATAACATGGGCAGAAAATAACCTTTTTTCAATGAATTGAAGGTGATCCGCCCCTTCCCGAGCATCGTTAAACATGAGAGGGGACCACGATCAAAGATAAGAATTATTATGTTGCTATCGTTCCTACTACTATACTACCAAGAATGGTAGATAGTGGCAAGTACTAGGTTGTCCACAGAGATACTAGGAATCAAGTAATCCACTAAACACAACTGTGGTCGGGCTGTCAATCCGACCACGTGTTAGGAATAAACAGTGTTGTGAAAATACTCATTGGGGGGTTAGATTTTCAACTATCGACTACAAGCATGCAATCAATGGAATAAATAATATAAACAAGCACTCGGGGAATATTTATGTAACATGCTTGAGTTATTTCGATCATCGATTCATCAAGTATAAGAACTTAACCCTATTCTAGTGTTTGTGTCACGTGGTGCGAACAATGGTCAAAACTTTCTCCCATCTGTCACATAGAGGAACGCGTATAAAATCTTCCATCAGCCTTGCCTCCGTAACTAGAGGAGTGTAACAATGGCTATGGCATATTGCGCAGGTTAGATTCTCCCCCGTGCGATTAAATCCCGGGTGGAACACCATGAACGAACCACCCCTAGCCATACAAAGGCAAAGGAAGTAGCCATTTTATTGATGACTTCTCGGATCAACAAAATAATCCAAGTTTGCTACCTACTCTATATATCTACCCGCAACCCTTTGGGCCTCTTTGGATGGGTAACTAGAGGAATGGTCATTTGTGATGATTAACAATGGTAACCTTTGTGCACACGTCCAGTTCTAGACAATTGCACCCCAAGCGCATCTAGGTTTCCTTAACCGGGGAGTAACAATAGTGCACCAACATGAAAGTAGACTCGGTTGTATGCTAACAAAGTGACACAATCATGCAGTTTATAAGAATACTATGAACAAGCCAACATAATGACCACAAAATACATAAAAATAGATAGATCTAGAAATCTCACAAAATAAGCAACAACACATGAACACAAATATAGTCC
>JAUOBV010225114.1:0-11714 GCA_032360425.1 Rubia occidens
TAATATTTTTATTCAAATGTTGGAAGATTTTGCGAAAGTTGGAGGCATTTGTGACTGGCTAGGGTTATATTGTAGCCCTTAAGACTATGGGAGTACTTTGTAGGATTTTGTGAGATGATAAAGGAATCTTATTGGTTTATGTTCGACGTTGTTAAGGCATTGTTTAAATGAATGTAGAACGAATCTTCCGGGTCAGAAGGGTAATCACGGAGCTTCCCTTTGAACCTGAGTCATTTGAAGCGAAGGTTACAAAGGCATTTATTGTGAAAAAATTGCCAAAAAAATCATATCGATCTAACATCATCCATCTCGTACTTGTGAAAGTGACATGATTGTCAAAGTTACACTAAAGTTACAATGTTTATGCTTTAGAATGAGGTTCGAATCATGTCTATTTATTATTGTTCGGTTTTTGCACTGTATAGTAAGGGATCATGAAGACGAAAGCTCATGATGGTCAGATTGGCTTCGAACTTCAAGTTGAAGGTTGGTCGTGCATTCCCATAGATGAGGTGTCAGGCCTTGATTTCCATAAGGTAATTTTATATGAAATAAATCAATAGCTTGTTGTGACGCTGTTATCTTTCAGATTGTTGTTTATTATTTTTCTATTCCATTTTTTCTACTCCCACCGTCCCAGTGAAATCTTCAAAAAATATTTTTCAGGTTTTTTATGCACAATTTATGCACAGACTCTGCACAAATCTGAAGAAAAAAAATGTTTATTGGGTTTTTTCAAACGTGTTTTTCTTCTTTTGCCACAATTGAAGTGTTTATTATTTAAAATAATTTACCAGAAGTGTGATTTATGCCAATTATATATGATCAGGAGCAACGTGATTATTAATGAATTCGTGTATGTAAAAATGTATCATTATACTTTTTTGGACCTTGTATCTTCAACTTAAAAATAAAAAAATTGCAACGGGACTCTGTTGATTCTGGTTTTATTTGGGACAAAGATTTTTATTGTGTATTTTTCGGTGGATTTAGCTGTATTGGTTGTTTTCCTTATCAAGTAATTTTAACATGGTGATAAATGTCATAATGAATTAGTTTGCTATTAATATTTTTATTCAAATGTTGGAAGATTTTGCGAAAGTTGGAGGCATTTGTGACTGGCTAGGGTTATATTGTAGCCTTAAGACTATGGGGGTACTTTGTAGGATTTTGTGAGATGATAAGGGAATGTTATTGGTTTATGTTCGATGTTATTAAGGCATTGTTTAAATGAATGTAGAACGAATCTTCTGGGTCAGAAGGGTAATCACGGATCTTCTCGTGGAACCTGAGTCATTTGAAGCGAAGGTCACAAAGGCGTTTATCATGAAAAAATTACCAAAAAAATCATATCGATCTAACATCATCCATCTCTTACCTGTGCAAGTGATAGGATTGTCAAAGTTACACTAAAGTTACAATGTTTATGCTTTACAATGAAGTTTGAATCATGTCTATTGATATTGTTTGGTTTTTGCGCTGTATAGTAATGGATCATGAAGATCAAAGCTCGTGATAGTCAGATTGGCTTGAACTTCAAGCTAAAGGTTGGTCGTGCATCCCCATAGATGAGGTGTCAGGTCTTGATTTCCATAATGTAATATTATATGAAATAAATCAATAGCTTGTTCTGATGCTGTTAGCTTTCAGATTGTTGTTTATTATTTTTCTATTCCATTTTTTATACTCCCTCTGTCCCAGTGAAATCTTCAAAGAATATTTTTTAGGGTTTTTTATGCACAATTTCTGCACAGACTCTGCACAAATCTGCAGAAAAATATGTTTTAGGGTTTTTTCAAACGTGTTTTCCTTCTTTTGCCACGATTGAAGTGTTTATTATTTAAAATAATTTACCAGAAGTATGATTTATTCCAACTATATATGATCAGGATCAAAGTAATTATTAATGAATTAGTGTATGCGAAAATGTTTCTTCAACTTACAAACAAAAAAAAGTGCAATAAGACTGTTGATTCCGGGTTTTTTTTGGACAAATATATTTATTAGTTATTTTTTGGTGGATTGGCTGTATTGGGTTTTTTCCTAATCAAGTAATTTTAACTAGGGGATAAGTGTCATAATGAATTATTTTTCTATTAATATTTTTTCAAATGTTGGATGATTTTGCGAAATTTGGAAGCATTTGTGACTGGCTAGGATTATATTGTAGCCCTTAAGATTATCGAAGTAATTTTTAGGATTTTATGAGATGATCAGGGAATCTTATGGGTTTACGTTCAACGATGTTAAGGCATGGATGAAGTGGTGGAGTGATGAAGAGAAGCGAACTTATCTGGTTATTGATAGTAAATCCTTCGAGAGACCTGTCGTATTTCAAAAGGGAATAATCCGGGTTCCAAGCATTGTTCAAATGAATGTAGAATGAATTTTCCTAGCCAGAAGGGTAATCACGGAGCTTCTCATGGAAACTTAGTCATTTGAAGCGAAAGTCACAAAGGGGTTTATCACGATTAAATTACCAAAATAAATCATATCGATCTACCACCATCCATCTCGCACTTGTGCAAGTGACTGGTTTGTCAATGCTAAACTAAAGTTACAATGTTTATACTTAAAAATGAAGTTTGAATCATGTCTACTGATATTGTTTGGTTTTTGCGATGTTTAGTAAGGGATCATGAAGATGGAAGCTCATGATGGTCAGATTGCCTTAGAACTTCAATCTAAAGGTTGGGCGAACATCCCCATCAATGAGGTTTCAGACCTTGATTTCCATAAGGTAATATTATCATAAATAAATACATAACTTGTTGTGATGCTATTAGCTTTCAGATTGTTGTTGAATTATTTTTCCATTCCATGTGTTCTACTCCCTCTGTTCCAGTGAAATATGAAATGAATATTTTTAGGGCTTTTATGCATAAAATCTGGACAATTTTTTTTTAATGATTTTTATGCACAATTTCTGCACAGACTCTGCCCAAATCTGCACAAAAATATGTTTTAAGGCTTTTTCATACGTGTTTTCCTTCTTTTTCCACAGCTGAAGTGTTTATTATTATTTTTTACTAGAAGCGTGATTTATTCCAACTATATATGATCAGGAGCAAAGTGATTATTAATGAATTAGCGTATGTAAAAATGTATCATGATACATTTTTGGACCTTGTGTCTTCAACTTACAAACAAAAAAATGCAATAAGACTTTGTTGATTATGGTTTTATTCCGGAGAAAGAGTTTTATTTTTATGTTTTGGTGGATTAGCTGTATTGGTTGTTTTCCTAATCAAGTAATTTTAACTAGGTGATAAGTTTCACAATGAATTAGTTTCTATTATTATTATTTTCAAATGTTGGAAGATTTTGCGAAAGTTGGAAGCATTTGTACTGGCTAGGGTTATATTGTAGCCATTAAGATTATGGGAGCACTTTGAAGGATTTTTGAGATGATAAGGGAATCTTAAGGGTTTACGTTTGACGATTTTAAGGCATTGATGAAGGGGTGGAAAGATGATAAGAACTGAAATGATCTGATTATTGATAGTAAATCCTCCGAGAGACCGGAGGTATTTCAGAAGGGAATAATCAGGGTTCCATGCAATATTCAAAAGAATATAGAACGAATATATCATGCTAGAAGGGTAATTACGGAGCTTCTCAAGGAACTTGAGTCAGATGAAGCGAAGGTCACAAAGGTATTTATCGGGATTAAATTACCAAAAAATAATATCAATTTACCATTATCCATCTCTAGCTTGTGCAAGTGACAGGTTTGTCAAAGTTACACTAAAGTGACAATGCTTATGATTCAGAATGAAGTTTGAATCACGTCTATTAATATTTTTCATTGTTTACGTTGTTTAGTAAGGGATCATGAAGAGGGAAGCTCTTGATGAATTTCTTCGAACATCAATTTAAATGTTGGCCATCCATTCCTATCGATGAGGTGTCAGGCCTTGATTTCCATAAGGTAATACTATATGAAATAAATCAATAGCTTGTTGTGATGCTATTAGCTTTCAGAATGTTGTTTAATTATTTTTCTATTCAATGTTTTCTACTCCCTCCGTCCATGTGAAATCTACAAAGAATATTTTTTAGTGCTTTTTATGCACAAAATCTGCACATAATATTTTTTAGGGATTTTCATGAACAATTTCTGCACAGAATTTGCACAAAAATATGTTTTTAGGGATTTTTCAAATGTGTTTTCCTTCTTTTGCCACAATTGAACCGTTTATTTTTCAAAATAATTTACAAGAAATGTGATTTATTCCAACTATATATGATCAAGAGCAAAGTGATTATTAATGAATTAGTGTATGTGAAAATGTATCATGATACATTTTTGGACCTTCTATCTTCAACTTACAAACAAAAAATGTTCAATAAGACTCCGTTGATTATGGTTTAATTTGGGACAGTGATTTTTATTGTTTATTTTCAGTGGATTAGCTAGTTGTATTGGTTGTTTTCCAAATCAAGTAATTTTAACTAGGTGATAAGTGTAATAATGAATTAGTATGCTATTAATTATTTTTTCAAATGTTGGAAGATTTGCAAAAGGTGGAAGCTTTTGTGACAGGCTGGGGTTATATTGAAACCCTTAGGATTATGGGAGTACTTTGTAGAAACTTGTGAGATGATAAGGGAATCTTATGGGTTTACGTTCGACATTGATGAAATGGTGGAATGATGAAAAGAAGCGAACTGATCTGATTATTGATAGTAAATCCTCCGAAAGACCTAATGTATTTCAAAAGGTAATAATTCGGGTTCGAAGCATTGTTTAAATGAATGTAGAACGAATCATCCAGGTCAGAAGGGTAATCACAGAGCTTCTCATGGAACCTGAGTCATTTGAAGCGAAGGTCACAAAGGTGTTTATCATGATTAAATTACAAAAAAAAATCATATCGATCTACCATCATCCATCTCACGCTTATGCAAGTGACAGGTTTGTCAAAGTTACACTAAAGTTATAATGTTTATGCTTCGGAATGAAGTTTGAATCATGTCTATTGAGATTGTTTATTTTTGCGCTGTTTAGTAGGGGATCATGAAGACTGAAGTTCATGATGGTCAGATTACCTTAGAACTTCAAGTTAAAGGTTGGTCATGCATCCCCATCGATGAGGTGTCAGGCATTGATTTCCATAAGGTAATATTATATGAAATAAATCAATAGCTTGTTGTGATGCTCCTAGCGTTCATATTGTTGTGTAAATATTTTTCTATTCCATGTTTTCTACTCCCTCTGTCCCAGTAAATTTTGTAAAGAATATTTTTGTAGGGGTTTTTATGCACAAAACCTGCACATAATTTTTTTAGGGATTTTATGCATAATTTCTGCACAAACTCTGCAGCAATATGCACAAAAATATGTTTTTAGGGATTTTTCATTCGTGTTTTCCTTCTTTTGCCACACCGGAAGTGTTTATTATTTTTAATAATTTACCACAAGTGTGATTTATTAAAACTATATATGATTAGGAATGAATTAGTGTATGTAAAAATGTATCATGCTATTAATATTTTTTTCAAATGTTGGAAGATTTTGCGAGAGTTGGAAGCATTTGTGGCTGGCTAGGGTTATATTGGCGCCCTTAAGATTATGGGAGTACTTTGTAGTATTTTATGAGATGATAAGGGAATTTTATCGGTTTACGTTCGACGATGTTAAGGCAATGATGAAGGGGTGGAACGATGAAGAGAAGTGAAATGATCTGATTATTGATAGTAAATCCTCCGAGAGACCTTGCGTATTTCAAAATGGAATAATCAGGGTTCCAAGCATTGTTCAAATGAATGTAGAACAAATTTTCCGAGCCAGAAAGGTTATCATAGAGCTTCTCATGGAACCTGAGTCATTTGAAACGAAAGTCACAAAAGCGTTTATCAAGATTAAGTTACCAAAAACATCATATCAATCTACCACCACCCATCTCGCACTTGTGCAAGTGACGTGTATGTCAAAGTTACACTAAAGTTACAATGTTTAGGCTTTAGAATGAATTTTGAGTCATGTCTATTGATTTTGTTTGGTTTTTTCATTGTTTACAAAGGGATCGTGAAGACGGAAGCTCATGATGTTCAGATTGCCTTTGAACTTAAAGCTAAAGGTTCGCCGTGAATCCCCATCGATGAGGTGTCTGCCCTTGATTTCCATAGGGTAATAATATCTAAAATAAATCAATAGCTTGTTGTGATGTATTTATCTATTAGATTGTTGATGATTTTTTTTCTTCTATTCCATGTTTTCTACTCCCTCCATTCCAGTGAAATATGCAATGAATATATTTTAGGGCTTTTTATGCACAAAATCTGGACAATATTTTTAGGGATTTTATATAAAATTTCTGCATAGACTCTGCACATATCTTCACAAAAATAAGTTGCTAGGGTTTTTTCATACGTGTTTTTATTATTTTTCCAAAGCTGAATTATTTATTATTTAAAATAATTTACCAGGAGTGGGATTTATTCCAACTATATATGGTCAGGAGCAAAGTTATTATTATGGAATTAATGTATGTAAAAATTTATTGTGATACATTTTTGGACCTTTTATCTTCAACTTACAAACAAAAAACTATGCAATAAGACTCTGTTGATTCTGGTTTCTCCCATATTTTTGGGAGAAAGTATTGGTTGTTTTCATTATCAATTAATTTTAACTAGGTGATAAGTGTCATAATGAATTAGTTTGCTATTAATTATTTTTTCAAATGTTGGAAGAGTTTGTGAAAGTTGGAAGCATTTGTGACTGGCTAGGGTTAGATTGTGCCCCTTAAGATTATGGGAGTACTTTTTAGTATTTTATGAGATGATAAGGGAATCGTAAGGGTTTATGTTCGATGATGTTAAGGCATTGATGAAGGGGTGGAAAATGAAGATAAACGAAATGATCTGATTATTAATAGAACATCCTCTGAGAGATCGGACGCATTTCAAAATGGAATAATCAGGGTTCCAAGCATTGTTCAAATGAATGTAGAATGAATTTTCCGGGCTAGAAGGGTAATCAAGGTGCTTCTCATTGAACTCGAATCATTTGAAAGGAAGGTCACAAAGGTGTTTATCACAATTAAATTTCAAAAAAATCATATCGATCAACCATCATTCATCTCGCACTTGTGGAAGTGACAGGTTTGTCAAAGTTACACAAAAGTTACAATGTTTAATCTTCAGATTGAAGTTTGAATCATGTCTATTGATATAGTTCGTTGTTTGCACTATTTAGTAAGGGATCATGAAGACAGAAGCTCATGATGGTCAGATTACCTTCGAACCTCAATGTAAATATTGGTCGTGCATCCCCATTGATGAGGTGTTCGACCTTGATTTCGACAAGGTAATATTATCATAAATAAATCAATAGCTTCTTGTGATGCTGTTAACATTCAGATTTTTGTTGAATTATTTTTCTGTTCCATTATTTCAACTCCCTCTGTTCCAGTGAAATCTACAATGAATATTTTTGTAAGGTTTTTTATGCACAAAATCTGGAAAATATATTTATTAGGGATTTTTATGCACAATTTCTGCATAGATTCTGCACAAAAATATGTTTTTTAAAAAATTTGATACGCGTTTTCGATGATGTTAAGGCATTGATGAATGGGTGGAACAATGAAAAGAAAAGAAATGATCTGATTATTGATACTAAATCCTCCGAGAGATCGGACTTATATCAAAAGGGATTAATCAGGGTTCCAAGCATTGTTCAAATGAATGTAGAACGAATCTTCCGGGTCAGAAGGGTAATCACGGAGCTTCTCATTGAACTTGAATCATTTGAAAGGATGGTCACAAAGGTCTTTATCACAATTAAATTTCAAAAAAATCATATCGATCAACCATCATTCATCTCGCACTTGGGGAAGTGACATGTTTGTCAAAGTTACACTAAAGTTACAACGTTTAATCTTCAGATTGAAGTTTGAATCATGTCTATTGATATTGTTCGTTGTTTGCACTCCTTAGTAAGGGATCATGAAGACAGAAGCTCATGATGGCCAGATTGCCTTCGAACCTCAAGGTAAAGATTGGTCGTGCATCCCCATTGATGAGGTGTTAGACCTTGATTTGCATAAGGTAATAATATCTGAAATAAATCAATAGCTTCTTTGATGCTGTTAACTTTCAGATTTTTGTTGAATTATTTTTCGATTCCATTATTTCAACTCCCTCTATTCCAGTGAAATCTAAAATGAATATTTTTGTAGGTTTTTTTATGCACAAAATCTGGAAAATATATTTATTAGGGATTTTTATGCACAATTTCTGCATAGACTCTACACAAAAATATGTTTTTAGGGTTTTTCATTACCGTTTTTCTTCTTTTTCCACATGTGAAGTGTTTATTTTTTAAAATAATTTACCAGGAGTGTGATTTATTCCAACTATATATGATTAGGAGCAAAGTGATTATTAATGAATCAGTGTATGTAAAAATGTATCATGATACATTTTTGGACCTTGTATAGTCAACTTACAAACAAAAAACTATGCAATAAGACTCTGTTGATTCAGGTTTCTCCCCTATTTTTGGGAGAAATTATTGGTTGTTTTCATTATCAATTAATTTTAACTAGGTGATAAGTGTCATAATGAATTAGTTTTCTATTAATTATTTTTTCAAATGTTGGCAAAGTTTGTGAAAGTTGGAAGCATTTGTGACTAGCTAGGGTTAGATTGTGCCCCTTAAGATTATGGGAGTACTTTTTAGGATTTTATGAGATGATAAGGGAATCGTAAGGGTTTATTTCGATGATGTTAAGCCAATGATGAAGGGGTGGAACAATGAAGGGAAACGAAATGATCTGATTTTTGATAGTAAATCCTCCGAGAGATCGGACGTATTTCGAAGGGGAATAATCAGGGTTCCAAGCATTGTTCAAATGAATGTAGAACGAATCTTCCGGGCCAGAAGGGTAACCACGGAGCTTCTCATTGAACTTGAATCATTTGAAAGGAAGGTCACAAAGGTTTTTATCACAATTAAATTTCCAGAAAATCATATCGATCTAACATCATTCATCTCGCACTTGTGGAAGTGACAGGTTTGTCAAAGTTAAACTAAAGTTACAATGTTTAAGCTTCAGATTGAAGTTTGAATCATGTTTATTGATATTGTTCGTTGTTTGCACTATTTGGTAAGGGATCAAGAAGACATAAGGTCATGATGGTCATACTGCCTTCGAACTTCAAGCTAAAGATTGGTCGTGCATCCCCATCGATGAGGTGTTAGACCTTGATTTCCATAAGGTAATATTATCTGAAATAAATCAATAGCTTGTTGTGATGCTGTTAGCTTTCATATTGTTGTTCAATTATTTTTCTATTCTTCTACTCCCTCCGTCCCAGTGAAATCTGCAAAGAATATTTTTAGGGCTTTTTGTGCCCAAAATAAATTTTAGGGCTTTTTATGCACAAATTTGCACAAAAATTTGTTTTTGGGGATTTTTCATACATGTTTTCCTTCTTTCGCTACAGCTGAAGTCTTTATTATTCAAAATAATTTACCAAATGTGTAATTTATTCCAACTATATATGATCAGGAGCAAAGTGATTATTAATGAATAAGTGTATGTAAAGATGTATCATGACACATTTTGGACCTTGTATCTTCAACTTACAAAAAAAAAATGCAATAAGACTCTGTTGATTCTGGTTATATTTGTGAAAAAAAAATTTATTTTTATTTTTTGGTGGATTAGGTATTGGTTGTTTTCCTTATGGGTTTACGTTCGACGATGTTATGGTATTGATGGAAGGGTGGAACGATGAAGAGAAGCGAAATGATCTTATTATTGATAGTAAACCCTTCGAGAGACCTGAGGTATTTCAAAAGGGAATAATCTGGGTTCCAAGCATTGTTCAAAAGAATGTGGAACGAATCTTCCATGCCAGAAGGGTAATTACAGAGCTTCTCAAGGAAATTGAGTCATTTGAATTAAAGGTCACAAAGGCGTTTATTCTGGATTAAATTAACAAAAAAATCATATCGATCTACCATCGTCCATCTCGAGCTTGTGCAAGTGACAGGTTTGTCTACTAAAGTTACATTGTTTATGCTTCAGGATGAAGTTTGAATCATGTCTATTGATATTGTTCATTATTTGCGCTGTTTAGTAAGGGATCATGAAGCTCATGATGGCCATATTGCCTTCGAACTTCAAGCTAAAGGCAGGCCGTGCATCCCCATCGATGAGGTGTTAGGCCTTGATTTCCATAAGGTAATATTATCTGAAATAAATCAATAGTTTGTTCTGATGAAGTTAGCTTTAAGATAGTTGTTCAATTATTCTTCTATTCCATGTTATCCACTCCCCCAGTCCTAGTGAAATATGCAAAGAATATTTTTAGGGCTTTTCATGCACAATTTCTTCACAGACTCTGTACAAATATGCACAAAAATATGTTTTTAGGTCTTTTCATGCGTATTTTCCTTCTTTCCCCACAATTGACATATTAAGTCTTTCTTATTTAAACTTTTTTACCAGAAGTGTGATTTATTCCAACTATATATGATCAGGAGCAAAGTGATTTTTAATGAATTAGTGTATGTAAAAATGTATCATGACACATTTTTGGACCTGTTATCTTCAACTTACAAATAAAAAATAATGCAATAACACTCTATTGATTCTGATTTTATTTGGGACAAAGCTATTTATTTTATTCTTGTTTTACAAGTGTCATAATGAATTAGTTTGCTATAAATTGTTTTCCAAATGTTCAAAGATTTTGCAAAAGTTGGAAGCAATTGTAACTGGCTATGATATGAATCTCCTTGCGAAGAATCTGGATTGTGGAATATTGGATCTTTAACTGAGGTGGAAATCTCGCCCAACCACCAGAGTTGCACGCAGTTCAAGCGTCTAATATTCCGCAATCCAGAGTTTTTGCAAGGAGATTCATATCAGTTGGTATCAGAGCCAATGTGAAAGTTTCTATGACCATCATATCAGTCGGTAGCAGTTGGTATTGTTGGGAGATATTCACAGCTGGTAACGTCATATCCGTATTTATTTTTGAAAAAATCTGAAAAAAGAAGAAGCAACGAGAAGAATTCACCATCGTTGCTCTTCTCTTCTCCAATCATCATCGCCCACCAACCTCCAGGTTCACCAATCTGCTCACCACTAGATGTTCTCCGACCGCAGCTCCATCGTTCATCTCACCGTCCGACCGCAAGAGGAACCGTCTCCGGTCTTCTTCGTTATAGTTTCGCCAGATCTGATTTAATCTTCTCCAACCAGATAGCTTCATCTGCGTGAGTTTAAGAGATTCGTCTCTGTTTATCATTTTTCTTCCGGTCCTTCAGGAGCGAGCTTCAACTCCGGTGAAGAGACAGTCCGACAAAGAGAATTTCAGAAAGAGGGGAAGGTTGGCGAGTGCGCATTGATGAGACGTCAAATGCATGTATTTTCCGAAGAATTTAACATCTCTTTTGTTATCTTTTGGTTGGAAGATTGCTAGATTTAGGTAGATTTACATCATAAGGGGTTTAGATAACCATTTTCGGTTTTCGTATCTAAATCCTTCATTTTGTAACTTAGTTTGAACCTAATGGATTTTTGGTCCTTACGAGCATCTAGATTTATTTTTGTGAGCTTAATTTGTAGATTGCTCATAAGCACTTTGGAGTATTTTAGTGAAGGTCATTAGCAAGGATGGTAGAATATTGAAGGCCACGAGTCAAAACGTGGTAGAAGATAAAATGGTCGAAGAAGGAAGACAAAGAA
>JAUOBV010225538.1:0-11713 GCA_032360425.1 Rubia occidens
TTCTTTCAACTTTATATTGTTTCAAAAACCTAGAATTTAAATTTTCATACGATTCTATGTGGTGGAAATGAAACATTCTCACAATGCTTATGGTAAGGGTATTTGTGGAATATTAATAAAAATGACGGAAGAGTACCCCGATATATCCATCCATAGCCAAATAGAAACATTGTGCTCGTGAATTGGGTAAATCAATTTAATGTATATCCAGTTTACCATTGCAAGTACTTCCACTCCGTTTGGGGGGACGTACGTGCAATATTTATATGGATATTGGCATTCGTGAACCCTATTACACTCGACCCTAAAATGAAACTTTGACATCCAAAGTTGAACTTTTACATACAGAGGCTAATAAAGAAACCAATTTTATTCCACATAAACTTCCACAAGTTCTTCCGAATGACGTCTTGTATACTTGTAAGCCTTGCACTATCGCTTTAAAAAATTTAATGGATATAATTTCTTAAATTTTTATTTCTTCAAAAACCAAGAATTTAATTTTTCATACGATTCTATATGGTGGAAATGAAACGTTCTCACCATGCTTATGGTAAGGATATTTATGGAATATTAACAAAAATAACCTCGTTATATCCATCCACAACCAAAAAGGAACATTGTGCTCGTGAACTGGTGAATCTGTTTAGTGTATCTCCAGTTTGACATTACAAGTACTCTCACTTTGTCGGGGGGACCTAAATGCAATATTACAAATGGACATTGGTATTCGCGAACCCGATTACAATCGGCCCTAAAATGAAACTTTGACATCCAAATTTAAACCTTCACTTACCGAGGGTAATAAAGAAACCAATTTTAATCCACATAAACTTCCACAAGTTCTTCCAAATGATGCCTTACATACTTGTAAGTAATCTTCTAAAATTTACTCTAAGCCTTCTTCTACCGGTTTAAATATTTTGATTGACGTAATTCTTTTATCTTTTTAATTATTCAAAAACCAAGAATAAGAAATTTCATATGATTCTATGGGGTGGTTCCCATGGAACTGGACGTCAAAAAAGTTCACCGTGTGTGCTAAAATCGATTCCCATCAAACTGCACATCTACAAAGTTCATGTTGGTTTATAAATTTCAAATATAGTATCTAATATACTATTAACTGTTATGAAGGTCCATTACGTTTGTTTTGGTCATACGCGGGTCTCTCCCCTGTATTCTAGTGGGCCAAATTGGTAAGGCCCACTCTTACTGAACCGACGTTGTTCATAAGTTTGTAAGTTGTTAATTCAGACGAGAAGACTTTACATCGCATATGTTGTTGGTTAAACATAGGCCCATTACTATGCTAGTTAGCTGAAAATGGTGGGCCCAAAAATAGATAAGTCGAGCTTGCTAAAATTTTGGTACAATGTCGGTTCGGTCGCTCTGCGGCCTCTCTTTACCTATGCAGAATTCACAACGCTTCATAACGACTATATATATGGAGTCCACCCCATACATCCCTCTGCAGTCTCTCAAACCATCAGTTCGAAGTTACACTCCTAGATTCCTTAGAGTACTTCAATTTTTGTATTCGTCATCGAATTTGATATGTGTATGGTGTATTAATGCGTTCTTAGTTTTTTGAATTGAAATTCGAACGGATGGCTCTAGGTTTTAGGAATTTTGTTTAGTAAGTGTTTCCCTATCAATTGACCCTGTGTTATTTGGAAGCTTTTGTTTGTTCCGATTTTCTCCTTTTGATATTGTTTTTGTAATCGTTACATGTGACATCACAGACGTGTCGTTACTCTTTTGTTGGGAGCGGTCATGAAGCAATGTCGTTCATTCCTTTGTTCTCCTAACACTAATTGAATCCGACATCGCACTATTGCTGCATAACCAATCGGTTTTGAAGACTACTTAGCGACGTCGGAAACACTTGTCGGCCTAGTCATTTATGGTCCAACAGTAACATGCGACGCCTTTCCAAAAAAATATTGACCGAGCTAATTTTTAATCAAATTTCTGTAATAATGGCCAACAATGCTGGTTCAAGCAGGCGTACCACAATTAAGGTGAGCGGTTTCTTATTCAGATTTAAATTACTAATATATTATTTATTTTGTAATTAGTTTATTAAAAAATTCATTGACCAATTCAGATCCATAGTGATTCGGATGACGATCATTTTCCTCAGAACAATAACAGGGAGGTTCGTCGATTCAACTTTGTCCAAACTCTCACGAAGAATAACTTCGGGGATTTTCCAATTTTGGCAGGTCCTACTTGTCACACATGTATTTCATTCTCAATTATCTTTATCTATATATATGTTTGTGTGAGTGTATTATTTTCATGTTTACTAAATTTTGTTTTTGGTTTACAAATCAGTACGTCACATCCCACATTTCGGAGGTCCTACCGCCATACAAGGAGCTAGTTATCCTACGGTGCAACTGAAGAGAGTATGACATGCACTACTCAAGCAACCAGATGTTGAAGACCCTGGCCCCAAAGGGGTTTACTCAGTTTCTTGTGGAAGAGGAACTCGAGATTGGGGACACACTGTTATTCGAGGTTGCAAATGGTGTTGGGCCCATTGTTTTTTTGAGTCACTATTCTTCACCGTCATTTTTAGTTTTTCGGCACTTTTTGATTAACTGTTGGAAACTATTTTAGTCAAATTTGGAATAATTTCAGTTTTCATACATTTAACGTTCAATCCATAATTTTTCCAATTATATTTTATTTTAATGTTTTTATACACCGTATGCAAAGTACGTAATGTGAAATAATAATAATCCTTGAAGGATCATTTCAATAATGAAATCGAAAGTAAACACCAGCCGGAACAAAAACCAGAATCAGAATCCTAGAGGGCTCTATAATAATATTCCAGCGGTTTTTTAATCTCTCCCATCATTTTCTTTCATCTCACCTCCAGAGTCGGCCTATTACCCGAATGACTGGATCGTTCACCAAACCCAGAACAACATCAGCATATATTAAACAGCATGAGTATAAGTTACAGATTTAATGAGCCACAAACAACATGAGCATTATAAATGTCCGATAAAAATGTCCACAAAAACAAGAGAAAAATAATGACCATCTTATTGATAACAAAACTTTTCGTATGCGATGTTGCTTGTCTAGACCACGTACTAATCAACCCACAATTCAACATTGCGGTGTCGATTGTCTGAACTTCTTGTCTATTTTGGACTACTCATAGTCATAAGCAACGTCGCATAATTGTCGGTCTGGTGTCGTATGGATCAAATCATCGACTGTTGCTTTTTTAAGTTCCAGCCCATACCCAAAGCATATGTGTGGGCCAAATATGTGCACTGTAATGTCGTAATAAGATCGTTCTTTGTATCTTCCCATGCGAAATTGCATGCGGCGCCATTCGGTAGATAAAAAGACTGCGTTTCAAAGCTGGTTTAAAAGCTGCCCAACGACCAACTTATTCCCATTCGCAGCCGATGACGTCGCACCAAAGGTGAACCAAGGTAAGTTTTTCCCCCAAATTCGCCAGTGGTTTATCCGGCTTTGCTAGACTTCGTCAGTGCCCCATTTCATGATTTTACAATATTCACAATACATGAGCTGCCATGTTTTCAGATTTTGGGATTGAATTTGGTTTGGGACTTGTTCACAAATTATTGGCTAGGGATAGAGTTTAGGGAACTATTGTGGCACTCATTCTTGCTACTTGTTAATAGAATTTTACTTGTTCGTATTTTGATGTTGATGTAAGTTCATATATTAGGTGTTTGAGGTCCATTCGTATCCCAGTCGCACTGTATTTCACTGCAGCCGACGTGTTATCTGTGACGTCGCAAATTCATATACATGAATATGCGAATTCACATCGAACACATCATTTTTGTCAAAATATCTGCAACATGAATGTGACATCGGGCTTTACATATACATGAGTTGGGTCCTCCATGTTGAACTAATTGTTCCAAGTTCACATTTTCCACAGATGGCTCAAATGAAGCAGGAAACCAAGAGGTTTAGGGAAAACACCCCAAAAGAAGGTACATCAGGCACCAAGAATATGAAGACAAAGCTCACCCCTTCACCGCCAACGTGGGACAACATACGCTTCATAAATGATGAGACACGTAATCATTTCGAAAAGATCCCAGGCAGCAGGATAAAAGAGGCCAGGGTGATGAAGCCTAAGGACGTTCCTTGACTCTACCTTGACATTTTCCTCAAACCATTAAAACCTTAGGGAATGAATGGTTTGATATTCTTGGACAGACCGACGTATGATACAGAGGTCAAGGAGTTCTACGCCTATTTCGCTCAGCAATCTGCGAACATATATGGTACAAGAGTGAATGAGGTGGACGTGAAGATGACGAAGGAGCTTATCAATCAAGTGATTGGGTGGTGCATAGTGGGTGCGGAGGATCACCCGGAGGTTGAGCCTCTACGGCTGTACTACCATGACAACTGGCCCCGCCGGTCCCCAGGGATGACCAATCCACGGTGCTTAACCACAACCGAATGGTGGAGAAGTAATTCAAAATTAAAGTGGGGGAACATGCTCATCCAACCAAGGCGGACCAAGGTTGGTGTCAACAATCTCGAGGAAAGGATGATGTACAATATAATTATACAAGTTTTTATCCCTGCCGGACATCCTTCGGATTGCACGATCAACGGGACCATCATTTACTACTACCTTGCAGAAAAGAAGGTAGTAAACCCTGGGCACACCATCATCCAGGAGATGCGCCAAGTGACCATTGCAAGGAAGAGTCAGACACTACCACGCGACAACGTGATCACTACCATTCTCAAGAAGATATAAGAAGGTTCTGATCAAATCAAAGGCGAAGATCCAGCCAAAGTACTACGATGCAAACTACTTTGGACCGAATCATTGGCATTAAGAGGCGGGGAATGTATTGATCACATCATCCCCATGGGAAATGTGGAAGTGCCTCAGCCAACTGGGAACGAGGAAAACCCTTCAACTCTCATAGCAACGGATCCTGCCACCACCAGTACTCCTGCCCCACGATCGGGTATGAGAGTTTTTTTGATTTTATAGATATTCCAAAAATATTCATTATTTACGTTTTATAATTGTTATTTCATTTAACTTAAATTTTTCCAACAGGCCTTAAACATAGCTCTTGGGGCATTCTCATGAAGGACGTGTCTGAGACTAAGGCCCTAACCCAGTGCACAGACCACAGCGTGCAAAAGATTTTGGAAAAATTGGGGGAACTGAGGTCTATGATTATTGGTGTGATCAATGCACCTTGGAAATGAAGTGCCTGGATATGACGAGGATGACGTGAGACTAACAAATGATGATGAAGTTTATGGTGATGATGATATCGATTCTTCCACCGAAGAGTCGGATGGAAATACTTTATCGGAAAACGAAATCCCAACCCCTTCACCACCCCATTGATTTCAATGATTGTTATTTTGTCGTGCATGATGATGACTTTTTGGATTTTTTTGGAATATTTCTCTTTTGCTTGATAACATAAAATTTATGGGATGTTTTGTATGCATGGTAGCAATATATATTAGTCTTTCCAATTTAGTTTCATTACATTTAATACTGGATTTTGTGAACTTGGGATGGGACCCTTTCATCATACATTCCAAGTTCTGGTTGTATTGGTTATCCATTATTGATTTATTAGGTACGGTAAAGAAGTCCGACTTCGAGCACCATTCGCACCCCTGATGTCAAGTTAACCGACAAGTTACCTACTAAACTGCGATGTCGCATGATTTAATTAGTTTTATTGGGTTTAGGCACTGGTTTGGAGCGATGGCTATGTACGACATTGCTAGGCCCAATATGCAAAGTCGATTTAAAGTCGTTATGATTTCGGTCAATCTGATCATGTTTGCAAAGTCGTTCATCTAGTAATACACTTGAACTGCTAGGTGATACCCACGTTGTCGAAATCGCAGCTACGTCGGCTCTACTTATTACTTCTCATTTGGAATTTATATACCGTGGTTATCACAGAACAATGGTAAAAACATATTATTTACCTTGGTTATTTCTAATCGAGGTCAAAAATAATATTTACTTCAAAAAACAAAATAATCGAGGTTAAAGAACTTTTAACCTCGGTTAGTTGACCTAAGCCAAAAAAAACCAAGGTAAAAGGGGCGAATTAATTGGTTATGTTTCTCTTAGTGAGTCTTCAGGGAGACTTAAAAGTAAATCAACTTCTAAAAGATTTAGCGCAATCTTCTTTGAAACATAAATAACTTCAGTAGCGGTTAATCCTTCAATTTTCATAACCTCGGAAATCATTTTCATCAATCTCTCTCAGACTTCACTTTCATCAGACTCATGTTGAAATCAACTAGCAAGTCATCTAATGTTTCCACTCGCCCTCTATATAACATCATTCATTTTTTTTAAATTTGGTAGAAACCCCTTTCAATGTTTCAACATTTTCTGTCATTGACTTCTTTGTTCATCCAGTCGGAGACATTACAAAATGTTGGCTTTCCATAATAAATTATAAATTATAAGATAAATCAAATTAAATTCCCTTAAAATAAATTTATTCACAAGTATATATGAGTTATAAATTAATCATATTCATAAACAAAAAATAAACTTGAAAATAGATAATATATAAATGAAAAATACAATGGCAAACCTCAAAATTTTGATGGTGATGGACTTCTGGAAGAAGCGAAATAGAATCTGCGAAACCTGCAATGGATAGACCAAAAGAGTTTACAATAATTGAAAGTGTAGGTGATAATGGATGTTTTTATAGAATTAAAAGAGTTAAAAAGGTAAATGATAAGACATCGACAATGGAGGGAAGTGGAAAAAATTACGTGTAATGAAGGGAAATGAGAAACTTTATGCATATTTTGTGGGATAAAAATATAATAACACGTTAAAAACGTGGAGGAATTGCGATTGACCGAGAGGGATCCTTGGCAAGATATTTCCCAAGTTATATGTGAATTATAATTTCCTCCACGTAACAAATTCTCACGTTTTCAATATTTTCCGTCAACCAAACAACTCTACCAATTCTAAAGTCCTAGGATTTTGTAAGTACCATACATCTTATTGCGCACCAAACGACTCCTAGAATACTCTCTTTGTTCAACTAACTGTGGCACATTTTTTATCCAATTTTTTAGAGCATGTTTAACCTCTAATAAGTTTTTATAACCAAACAAGTCTACCCATTCTAAAATCCTAGGATTTTCTAAGCACCACACGTCTTACTAAGTACCAAACGACTACTAGAATACTCCCTTTGTTCAACTAATTATGGTAGATTTTTATCCAGTTTTTTTCAGAGCATGTTTGACCTCTGATAAGTTTTGATACACATTCTAACTGCATGTACAACTTTCATATTTAGAAAGTCCATGATACGAAGAATCTTACGATATCTCGCATGATAATAATACTACTTATAATCTATATGAAATTTATGGTCAAACGTGGTTGGAGAAAGTTTACTAAAAAATGTGCCAATATTAGCTAAACGGGGAGGGTACAAAGGTTCCATCTACATTTCACTGATATTGCAATCAGTGGCCGACTTATACCACATCAGATGTTTAGAGAAATCTAGAGTTTAAGGCTCTAAGGGACTTGAGTGAGTATGCAGCGAACACACACTCGAGTGAAGTGCATGTACTGCTTGCTACTTGGGACACAATACAAGTAGAAACCAACAACTTGGCGGAGCGAATGCTTGATCTAGCTTTATAAATTCAATACTCCATATATATGTTGTGGATAAGTAATCACGGGTGACAACTATTAGAAAGAAAAAAGTCCTTCTGCCTCTGCAATGGCTAGCAATACAATTAGGAAAGCAACTAAGTCTTAAAAGCACAAAATGACTATCTATTACAAGAAGTTTGGAACAAAAGTATACTTAGAGCCACGTTGAGCGGGTCGGACCGCGATGTGAGAGAGGTAACTTTGACCTAGGTCGCCTTGTAACATCCTCCCCCACCTACTTTGGTGTTGTCCTCAGCATCGTAAAATCTTGAAGGCATCCAAGAGCAGCAAAAATTCTTGAAAATTATTTGCCAACTCCTACATGTTTTCTTCGGCACCCCATCCCTGCCAATTGACCAAGTATTATTTTTGGTTTTTGTGTGCACGGTACACATTTTTGAACTTGGTGAATGCTCTCTGCAACTCTCTTCCCTTGAGCAGGAAACTCTACCCTTTGGGGTTTACCCCTCCAAGGTCGTCCATGTCTTCATGATGTGGTTTTAAGAAGCTCACGTGAAGTACTATATATCTTCCACTAATCAGGGAATCCACTTTGTAGGCTACCTTGATAACTCTTTTCATAATTATCGTGGGGCCGATGTAATTCCTCTTGTGATGAGGAACCTAGTTAAAAATTTTTTTGCTTTGATGCAGACTAGGTACCTGATAAGGAGTTTTTTCCATGTGAATATGAATCCCGGGGGCCAATCGATGAAACTCCATTAGTTCAAATGCCTGCAAAAAAATCCTGGAGGAAAAACTCTAACACCCAAATTAGTCATAGGATTTTTATTGGACAAGGTGTTTCAAAAAATGGTTTACCTTTATCGGTGATCTTCTCTCTATTTATAAGCTCTTGTTTGTGCCATCGTAGTCAGTGTCGCGTCTCCCTCCTTTAATGGATCGTGGCTTAGTGGAGTGATTTCATAGGAAGTAGTTTTCCACGTCCTTTTTGGAATTCGGTTGCATGTTCGCTTACTGGAAAATGTTTGCTCTATTTTTGGGCTGAACTAGTTGTGATGGGTCGGGCTTTAAGTTTGGGTTTTGACAAGCTACGTATATATCGTAAGCCACCCCCCAACCCTAAACCATAAACCCTAAACCCTAAATCGGAGTCAGAGAATATGTATATATTGGGATTCGCCAAGAGGTGTTGGTGCAGTGCTAGTATAACTTCGCGGGTGGAAGAGATTTTTTCTTTTGTGAAGTCTTGAGTCTTCCTCTCTTTTTGAGAAAGGTGATTGGCATTCCTCCACCTTGGCGGAACGGACTGCGCCACCTCAAATATCGAGAGGAAAATTAGTATGCAAGGACATGTTAGTAGGTATGATTGGTACAAATTAATTTAGTCTATATTGTATTTAGAATGTAAAATACTTTCCGTACTTACTATAATACAGAATAAACGATAGAGCTCCTTGACTCATTTACCAAATTCTTGCCACATTACATGGTATCAGAGCCATAACAAAACTTATCTTCTTCATTTTATTTTTTATCTAGTTCTTTCAATGATCTCCTCCTCGGGCCAAACCAACTATTCTGACAATGACAATAACCACTCTTCAACCACCCCAATACCACATGTACAACCTAAAACCTTTATTTTTAACTCAGCTTAATCAGTTATGAACATTCGGGCACACAATGTCTTGGACCACATTGACGGCTCTTCTCGTCCTGATGATGTCTCTTAAACCAAATGGAAGCAACTGGACGTCGTAGTTCTCAGTTGGATCTACGACACCATCAATGATGATATTCTTCTCACCGTAATATTAGTTGGTTTGACCGCTCGTGAGTTTTGGCTCCGCGTTAAAGGCATCTTCCATGAAAATCAAAGTGCTCGGGCTTCCGACCTTGAAATCCTACTTTCAACACCCTAAGTATCTGGCGGATCAACTTAGAAATGTTGAGAGTACAGTTAGTGACCAGTAGCTTGTCCTCCAACTAATCAACGGACTCTCCCCCTCCTACGACACTATCGACAACATCATTAGTCAAATAATGTCGTGGCAGAGAAAGATGTGGGTTTTCCAGTGGTGGTCACATATGTGGGCAGACTGACCACTCCAGTCTCCACGCCAACTGGAAAGACGCTACCGGCCCTCCGTTATGGTACCCGTTAGCGAGGTCACCCTACTAGGTAGTGACCTGGACTCCTCCATGCACCTTCTTGCAGCTCTGCCGCAGAGGCCAAGAGCTGCATAATTCAGCCATGATCAATAGGGCCAAGGTCAAATTTTATTTGCCAATGAATAGTATCTGGGCCACCTTGGGCCAACGAGATACATCTTGGGCCTGGGTCAAGTTTTGTATGTGCAGCAACACCTAGTCCCAGCCTAGCAGTACATGAGTGGTTTATACCCATTTTTCAGCACTATGTCGCTCCAGAAACCCTCTGAAAATTGGTACATGGACACTGGGGCTTCCTCCCACATGACCGCGAACTCCTGTAACCTCCGTACCTATTTTCATTTGAGCACTTTATCACCTATTTATGTTGGTAATGGAAGTACTATTCCAGTTGTTTGTTAAGGTTATTTATCCCTATAAACTTCCGTGTTTTTCATCTTAAAACTGTTTTACTCACTCCAAAAAAAATATCAAAGTTTTGGTTTCCGTTTGGAAATTTACCATTGATAATAAGTTAGTGTGTAATTTGATCCTACTGGTTTCTTTGTAAAGGACTTCACTTCCGGAAAAATCAAAACAAAATGTAATACTCTTGAGGATATGTACAGCCCACAAGTCTCCACTTTTATTGATTCCCAGCCCTCACCCTGGCATGCTCATCTAGGTCACCCAAGAGACCATATATTGGATTTTCACAGATATCGGGATTCTATTTTATAATAAATCCATATGTTTGAACATTATCCCCTATCGATGCTTGGTTTTTGGCTTACACCAAGTTCTCACTTCTCAACATGTCGTGTTCGACAAGATGACATTTCTCGTTTCCAAGCCATACGAGTTCAACTCCATAACCAACTCTATCATTCCATTCTTTGACCTGTCAATCCATCTCCTTGATATTTTCCAACAAATACTTCCACAACAAGCTTCACCCACCCCTTCCGAATCATGATAGGTTCTTCGGCACCACCAGTTCCATCCTCCCTACCACACCATCCAACACCTTTCATCCCACCACCACCTCTTTGTCATTCCATAACCACTCGTCTCCAAGCTAGGATACATAAATCTAATCCCGGATATAATCTTCTAGCATTCTCCTATTCCACATCCCCTGTCTTGCCCCCTCCGATACGTTCCCTACAAGGCCGCTTGGTTTTAATGTTATTCATTGCATGTGGTTTTTTAAGCATAAGTACAAGTCTGATGGCATGCTGGAGAGACATAAGGCACGGCTAGTTGTTAATGGCAAGTCTCAACAGGTGGGTCTTGATTAAGGTGAAACTTTCGGCCCTATCGTAAAAAGGGCCACTATTTTTCTGATTCTTTACATTTCTCTGTCTCACTCTTGGCCTATCAACCATTTTGACGTCAAGAATGATTTCTTGCACTATAACTTTGAAGAAATTGTGCACATGCCTCAACCACCTTTTTTTTTTACAAAAGATGCCCCAATCACGTGTGCCTCTTTGCGCAAATCTTTACATGGATTGAAACAGGTACCCCGTGCTTGGTACCATCGGTTTTCCACCTACCTTAACCAAACTGGGTTTTGAAGCAGTCAAAGTTATTACTCCATGTTCATCTACAACTCTCAGAGTGATACTTCCTATTTGCTTTTATGTGTGGACGATATTATTCTCACGGGCTCCTCAACAGATCTTCTTTATCGACTCACCACTATACTCGACCAGGAATTTCCTATGACAGATATCGCCTTTCTCAGCTACTTCCTTGGAACATCTATTACACGAAATTAATCGGGTTTTTCTTTTACAATAGAAGTATGCTTGGGAAATTATTGATCGCACCAAAATGACAACATGCAAACCGGCCTCCATGCCCGTGGACACC